>VDFB02061203.1:0-13306 GCA_007258455.2 Sequoia sempervirens | reverse complement strand
ATGAATTTCCTCTTATTGGTGATGTGACACACTGCATAATTCTCTAAGTTGCAAATCTTTTACTCTTGACTTGCCCTCTCTTGGAGATATTAGGCATGATGTTCCCTAAGAAGAAGACCTTACATGAACTAAGAAAAATCCCTTTGAACATTTTTTTTTTACTAGTATTATTGTTCATAAGTGTTTAGCATAATGCAACTTGTTAATCGTTATGAAGCTCAAAACCTAAATTCAAGGCCACCTATCATAACACACCTTGATTGCCTATGGAGCCTTTCCTTGTTCATAAGTGTTTAGCATAGCACAACTTGTTAAGACTTATGAAGCTCTTAAAACCCTAAATTCAAGGCCACCTATCATAACACACCTTACTTGCCTATGGAGCCTTGTCTTATCTTGTGGTGCCTTATTGAAGTTGTCAGGAGGATTGCTTTGATATGGCATGGGAGCCTAATATGATTCTCTCATTTTTCCCCCATTTGTGATACTCACCTAGTGGATTGCCTGAGGTTCCAGTACCCTAGAGTGAGCATGCACAAAAATTGATGGCTTATATGTGTTTCATGCTAATCGGACTATCTAGGCTTGATCTTCCTAATCCTTGATGTTCTATGATTGTGTATCTTTTTCATTGTTGCATACATAAGTTTCTTGAATGTCTAATTTAGTTTGATTTTTCACTTGTGCTCATCCTCACACTAAAGTGGAAGAAAAATGTAGTGTGGGAAAAAGTATCCCTTTTTCAAACTTAATTTGGGAATGAATAATAATACATAAATGAGCTTAATGTTTCCTTAATTTAGTGTTGTAATATGTATTTTACATATTCAAATTAAGTTTAGGGACCTAATAAAATGGACTTAAATTGTGCCTTATTTTTGGTGTTGTAAGGTGTACCTTTACACTTTCACATAAATCTAGGGCTTTCAGAATTAAATGAGGTTAATTTTCCTTAATTGGCCCCTTTAATTTATATCCAAGCCTAATTAATTATAAATTCCAAGGGATAAAACTTGGCGTTCATAAATTCCATTATGCAACATTTAACTTTGGAAGATGTGTGTCCTAGGTAAGTGACCTAGGACCCATTCACCATAGGGTGAATGGTTCCTCACTTAGACCTATGAACCTAATTTAAACTATGTTTAATACTAAAAAAATGTGTGTCCTAGGTATGTGACATAAGACCCCCATTTTAAATATGTTTTTGGTGGCATTTCAATGATTTCAAATCTACAATTGAATGTCGGCTTGTGATATTTGAATTTTGGGAGTTAATGTTAAGATATGTATAATTATAAGGTTATTTCACTTTGTTTCATCTAAGCAGTTTTTCATGAGATCAAGATTATTTTCACAAGATAATGATTAGAGAATTCAAGAGCAATTTTAAGGAATTCAAGGGTAGAATTATTGAAGATTATTTCTGCAATAAAGATTCCATTATCATGTCAAATATTTCTTGCATCATGCATGTTGTTTGAGAAAATATGGTGATATAGTGTTCAAGATCTATTCAAGTGTTCAAGGACATTATTTATAATCAAGTTTCATGATCAATATCTACATTCATTGAGGCCGCTTTATGCTAATTACAGATTTGTATTCCAAGGTTCAAATAAGGTTTGGTGAGTTGCTACATATTATTGTTCATTCATCATTCCTTCTTGCTATTTATTTTTTTCATTTCACATTTTAATTACCAAGATGGGGTTTGACCAAGGCAAACCCCCATTCCCTAATAAAAAAATGATTTTCTCTCTTTCATGTGTTATTGTAGGTTTTAGGTTGAAGATCATTTGAAAATAAATTTTTAAGAAATTTTTCAAAGGTGCAAGAAAATGTGTCAAATCACAAAAACTCCTCTACAAGATTTATTTTTGACAATTTGATAGTGAATATTAGGAATTTAGGAGTGCATACACAACAAAAGAGAACCTAGAAATCATTTTTTAGGAACCCTAGCTAGGACCCATTGGCCATAGGGTGAATGAGTCCTCAATGAGCTTCAAAAGGTGACTTTTGGTGAAAGGTACACATCCTTTTCTCCTTTCCATATCTCCCTTTTGATTGTTGTTTCTGTTAGTTTTGATTACTCTTCTTCACTGGTATTTCATAGCTTACATTTTGAATGAAATGGGGGAAATAGGTTTTTGTGGTGAACCAACACATTCACTCGCTACTATTTTCTCTTTTTCACCACCAATGGATGAATAATTAGCATAGTGACCCTTTTGTGACTTCAATATTTTTGCAAATGTTGAACATATCTAATAGGGAGTGGGGTTGGAGGAACCAATCACTGGTTCCTGCTCTAGGTCTTTCCTTATATGACCTCCCCTTGGTGCTTGGCTTCACCAATCTAACCTATAGGCCCCTAATCTTGACTAGGTTCCCCTGGTTTGTCTGCCCAACCCCCCTTCTATCAACAACCTTCCCTTCTACCAAGCCAACCTTGGTGCTGTCTCATGTTCTCCATTGGCCCTTACTCTGCCTTAAAGGCCTAATAACCTCAACCTTCTACTAGATCCTTGTAGGGGTGTGAAGGTGTTGCAAAGCTTAAAAATAGCCTATCTAGGCTCCTTGAGCAACCCCAAGTTTCCAACTGTCCATTGCTTTCACATAATTCCTTTTCTAGAGCTTGAAAAGGCTACAAGCCTTGAGCCCCCAATTAGGCCTCTAAACAGGGGTAAAATGCAATTTTAACCTAAACCCACCAAAGTAATAAGACTCTTTGTTTATGGTTTGTGTTCCTCATGCCCATGCCTCAAATATTTTTATGGTTTTGGCCTTGTACAGCCCGTACACTGTCCACACTCAAAAATGGTTAAAAACCTAGGGTTTCTAAGTTTTCTCAGGCTAATTTAAGATTGTCAGAAAGTTCTCCTATAAAATGAATTGATAAAGGCTCATCCTGATCACCATGCATAGCCAAGACCACCAACAAAATTCCCCAGAAAGAATTTCTCCAAGATCTTTATTCCCCTACAAGATATGAGGCTTTTACTCCAAGTCTGCCCCAACTGGACCTGCACTAGCTCGCCTAGGGAAAAACATTTCTTGCAACTCCTGCACTACCAAAAAACCTAAATGCTACCATATTTACAATGAGGGATCCTAGACACAAATCCCAAAGGGCCGTACAATTTGTATAGTGGGAAGGTGTTCTAGGACTCCATTCTTTCAAAATTGCCTGTTACAGGCCTGAAAAAAATAGTAATCAAACTATATACAGATAAAAGATAAAAATGAAAGGCACACCAAGCTTGAACAAAGTTAACACTATATGCTACAAACAAAACAACAATAGAGTTACTCCATTAAAGCTCAGTTCAAAAGCTAAACACAGAAAACTATCCCTCCAAATGTTGTTTCCTTCAGCTTTACAAAATATCACTCTAACAAAAATGCCTCCAACCCTATCTCATGGTCGAAGCATGCCTTAAATAGGCCTCCAAAACAATTTAGATGCTTGGGTCAAGCCCATAGATGACCTAATGGAACAATTTATAAAACCCAATGTGTTTTCAAACCTTTGACAAGGTTGGTAACCAGGACAACTTAGAGCTTCAAAACCCATTCATGATTTTCACCTTTCAATCCATTGATCATAATATATCAAATTTTATTCAAAACAACAAAAACTAGCTAAATGGTCAACATGACCCCAAGATATCACAACAAAATTTGAACTTCCTTCTAGACTTCAGGAAAACCCATGTTTCCTAGGTGCTCCTGCACCATTCTCCCCCTCTCAGCACAAAAACCAAAGGAATTTTAGGAGAGATCAAAAACATATCAATGCCTTGCTTCTTAAAGTCTACTTCTTCTACCCAAGTAGCTTCAGATTCATGCTTGTTCTTCCATTTTACAAGATGCTCCATGTACACCTTGTTCCTTGTAGCCTTCTTCACTCTTGACTCCAAGATCTTCTCTGCTTGTAGTTTGTATGGAGTGGGTAGGGTCATGTTGCTGACATCTTTGAATATCTCTCTGCTATTCTGATCCATGTCAATGACTATCCCCTTATACTTGATCAGATCAGCCACATTAAACATTGGAGATATGCCTAGGTCTGCTGGTAATTCCACCTTGTAAGCATTCTGTCCATACTTGGCTAATACCTTGCATGGTCCCACTCTTTTCATCTAGATTTTGGTTGAAATCCCCTTCTACAATTTAGATTTGTTAAGGTGGACCATGACATAGTCCCCTACTGCAAATTGTACATCCTTCCTTGATAAATCAACTTTCTCCTTCAATTTTTGGGTTGCTGTTGTGACTATCCTCTTGAAATGCTCCTGAATCTCTTTCATGGTCTAAGTGAAGTCTTCTACATGTCCACTCCTATTCTCCATAGATCTAAGGTCTCTGAGCTCACAAATTCCTCTTGGGTGCTTCCCATACACAACCTCCAATGGAATCTTCCTTGTTGTTTTGTTGACACTGTCATTATAAGCATACTCAACTTGTGAGATAACCATATCCCATGTCTTACCATATTCTTTAGTTAAGAACCTTAAAAGATTACCAAGCACCCTGTTAACCACCTCTATTTGGCCATCAGTCTGAAGATGGTAAGCTGATCCAAATGACATATTTGTACCCAATCTGCTCCATAGAGTCTTCCAAAAGTGACTCATGAACTTCACATCTCTGTCAGAAACTATGCTTAAAGGTAAGCCATGGATCCTCACAACCTCCTTAGTTAGGCAGGAGTTATGTAGGCTTGCATCATGAGTAGTTTTGTGTGGGAATAAAAATGACTCATCTGCTAAACTGGCTCACTACAAATATAAAAATTGTCAAACAGTTCCTATTTTAGAAGCACCCCACGACAAAAATCCATGTCACAAGCTTCTCCATGGTCTTGTAAGGAATGGGCAGGCTGATATAAAACCAAAGATTGCTAGCTCCTCCTTTAGCCATGCACACAACACCGCTCACATACCTCCTGCACATCTCTTTGCCAACTTAGGCCTAATAGAAACCTTCAGACTAGCTCAAGGTCTTATCGAGCACCAAAATGCCTACCATCACTTCATTATGCTCTTCCTAAATCAGATTTTCCTCATTGACCTCTTGGAACACACATAATTGATCATTTCTTTAAACAACAACCCACTTCAGAAAGTATACCTGAGTATTGACTACATGGAAGTGGTTTCAAAGTTAGAACATACCTTATAGGCCTTTGAAAAGTCTTCATCCTCTCCATATAGATCCTTGAAACTCTCTATGCCAATGCTCTTGAGCTGTATCTCTTGCACTATCAACAATCTTCTGCTTAATGCATCTACCACCTTGTTCATTTGTCCTTTCTTGTGCTTGATGGTAAAAATGAAAGCTTGGATGTATTCCATCCATTTCAAATGCCTATTACTTAACTTTGACGGTAAGCATATAATCAAGTGTCTCAAGCATTACCAGCGATCAAAACTCCCTTTGGGTAACAAATACGTCGCCTCCACTTCCTAAGTGGACCTAATTCAAAGCATATACCTCTAGATCATAGTAGTACTTCTACTTGCCTTCCATTGAGCTTCACCACTAAAGAAGGCCACTGTACCTACCTTCTTGACTCAAGCAATTCTTACTACTACTCCACTGTATCACACTCAACTATGAACAACTTGTCAAAACGAGGTAATATGAATTGGTTGAGTTGCCACTGCTTCTAGCTCTCTCAAACCCTTGACGCCCTCTCAATCCACTTAAACTTTGTTTTCAGACCACCTTTGATAGTATTTAGGACTGGTGCACATATACCACTAAAGTTCCTTATGAATTTTCTATAAAATTGGGCTAATCCATGAAAAATCCTTACCTTTGTTGCTATGGTTGGTGTAGGCTAGTTTAGGATGGCTTCCACCTTGCTTGGGTCCATCTGTAATGAGCCTTTGGACACTACAAAACCTAGATACACAAGCTCTTTCTTAAAGAACTCACATTTCTCAAGATTGATGACCAACTTTTCCTCTTGCAACCTTTTAAGAGCCATCTCAACATGCTTGAAGTGTTCTTCTGCTATCTTACTGAAAATCAGTATGTCATCAAGATATACTACCACAAAGATCCATGTGAAATCCTTAAGCACTTCATTCATGAGTCTCATGAACATGCTAGGGGCATTTGAGAGGCCAAATGGCATCACTTTCCACTCATATAACCCATCATTTGTCTTAAAAGTTTTCTTCCACTCATCTCCATCCTTAATTTTGATCTGATGGTACCCACTCTTGAGATCCAACTTTGTGAAGAACTAAGCATCTCCAAGACAATCCATCAAGTCTTCAATTCTAGGAATAGGAAACCTATACCTAATGGTGATCCTATTTATTGCCCTATAATCAGTACAAAGTCTCCACTTACCTCCTTTCTTGGTTGCTAAAACCACTGGCACTGCACATGGGCTGATGCTCTTTTGAATCAATCCTTGATCCAATAATTCTTGCACTTGCCTAGCTACCTCTAGGTTCTACTCAAGTGTAAGTTTGTATGCTGCTTTGTTAGGCAATGAGGCTCTAGGTATGAAGTCAATTTGATGACTTATGGCTCTCCTTGGTGTTAGAGTTGCAGGTGTACCATCACTAACTATGCTCTTGTACTTATCAAGCAACCTTGGATTGCTTCTAGTAAGACTGTCTTTTCAGCCTTGGCTTCTTCTTTAGGTTGTAACACAACCACATACCCTCCATTCCCTTGGTGTAGGTCCTTGATGAACTCCTTACCACTGCTCAACATGATGTTTGGTGCCTTTGACTGCCCATCTCCTTCTTCTGACAATGACTGCAGTTTGAAGGTCCTTCCATCCTTCTTAAATGAAATAGTATTCTCCTTCCCATCATACATAACACTCCTGTCATACTACCATGGTCTACCCAGTAGTAGATGGAATGCATCCATGGGTAGTACATCACAAATTAACTTGTATTTATATCCTCCAATAGAAAATTCCACCGTTACTTGCTCATTAACTAAAACACTCTGCCCTTTATTCAGCCATGTGACCTTGTAGGGGTTATTGTGGGGTACCTTCTCCAATTTCAGCTTAGTTACTACCTCCTCTGAGATTATATTATTTTTTGAACCTAAATCTACAATGACTTTGCACACTTTTCCATGTATCTTGCACCTTACTCTAAAAAGATCTCTCCTTTGTTTAGGTTCCTCTTTGACTGGATGCTTGATCAAAACTCTATTAAACATTAGATTCTCTCCTACCTCAGATTCTATATGACTGATTTCAGATACTTTAGGACTCATGGTGTCCTCTTGTGCATAGGCCACTCTCTTTTCATTGCTTGATGAGGATGCTTTCTCTGGGCACCTATAAGTAGGGTGACCTAGTTGGCTACAATGATAACACTTCATGTTTGCAAAATAAGAACTGCTCCTACCTGCTCCTCTTCCTCTATTTGAGCCTCCTTGAGGCCCTCTTCCCCTATTGAATCCACCTCTTGAATATGTTTCACCTCCATGCTTAGTTAGTTTTGATTCTCCTTGGTTTCTTTGGTCATTGCCTCTACCTTGGTAGCCACCACATCGTCCACAATATTGATGTACTGCTTAGACTAAAAAGAGCTAGCCTTGATGTCGTATTTCAAGTATTAAGATACTCTAGCTACTTTAAGACTTATCTTCGCTTTCAAAGTATTACACTCATACAAATATTTGAAATTTCGTGAGGGTGTTTATATCTTGGTTTTAGACGGTTTCAGGTAATGAATTGTCATTCGCATGTAGGTTTTAATTAGTACCTATTCTTTTCGTTGATAAGCATTTTTCTTCGTTTAGCTGAATTTACTAAGTGTTGATCTTCACTTGATTTTAGGCCTTACTTGAAGTTTTGGGTATTTCTATTAAGAGCTTCTAAAGGAGTTTTCAGGAAAAGTGAGTTCTAATGGTATTTATCTGTTTATTTTCATTTGTGTATGTTTTATGGATTACTATATTACTCTTAGGTTTTCTGTATATTGTTTCAGGGTCGATTTTTCAGAATTTTTTTTTTAATTTTAAATTATTTTTTTTTGATGAGGCATGAAGCGAGTATCTTTTATTAGGAGCACAACCATCTTGGCAAATTGTGCATTTTTCACCATGATGGTAGTATCACTTGACTCAACCTCTGACATATAAGATGCTTCCCAAATCTTTAACTTGCTCTGATACCAATCTGATAGGGAGTGGGGTTGGAGGAACCAATCACTGGTTCCTGCTCTAGGTCTTTCCTGATATGACTTCCCCTTGGTGCTTGGCTTCACCAAACTAACCTATAGGCCCCTACTCTTGACTAGGTTCCCTTGTTTTGTCTGCCCAACCCCCCTTCTATCAACAACCTTCCCTTCTACCAAGCCAACCTTGGTGCTGTCTCATGTTCTCCATTGGCCCTTACTCTTCCTTAAAGGCCAGATAACCTCAACCTTCTAATAGATCCTTGAATGGGTGTAAAGGTGTTTCAAAGCTTTAAAATAGCCTATCTAGGCTCCTTGAGTAACCCCAAGTTTCCAACTGTCCATTTCTTTCACATAATTCCTTTTCAACAGTTTGAAAAGGCTACAAGCCTTGAGCCCCCAATTAGGCCTCTGAATAGGGGTAAAATGTAATTTTAACCTAAACCCACCAAAGTAACAAGACTCTTTGTTTATGGTTTGTGTTTCTCATGCCCATGCCTCAAATATTTTTAGGGTTTTGGCCTTGTACAGCCCATACACTGTCCACACTCAAAAATGGTTAAAAACCTAGGGTTTCTAAGTTTTCTCAGGCTAATTTAAGACTGTTAGAAAGTTATCCTATCAAATTAATTGATAAAGGCTCCTCCTAATCACCATGCATAGCCAAGACCACCAAAAAAGTTCCCCAGAAATAATTTCTCCAAGATCTTTATTCCCCTGCAAGATATGAGGCTTTTACTCCAAGTCTACCCCAACCAAACCTGCATTGGCTCGCCTAGGGAAACAAATTTCTTGCAAATCCTACACTGCCACAAAACCTAAATGCTACCATATTTAAAATGAGGGAGCCTAGACACAAATCCCAAAGGGTCATACAATTTGTATGGTGGGAAGGTGTTCTAGGACTCCATTCTTTCAAAACTACCTGTTACAGGCCTAAAAAAATAGTAATCAAACTATATATAGATAAAAGATAAAAATGATTTACAAAGGAAAATTAAAGGCACACCAAGCTTGAACAAAGTTAACACTACATGCTACAAACAAAACAACAGCAGAGTTACTCCATTAAAGCTTAGTTCAAAAGCTAAACACAGAAAACTATCCCTCCAAACGTTGTTTCCTTCAGCTTTACAAAATATCACTCTAACAAAAATGCCTCCAACCCTATCTCATGGTCGAAGCATGCCTTAAATAGGCCTCCAAAACAATTTATATGCTTGGGTCAAGCCCATAGATGACCTAATGGAACAATTTATAAAACCCAATGTGTTTTCAAACCTTTGACAAGGTTGGTAACCAAGACAACTTCGAGCTTCAAAACCCATTCATGATTTTCACCTTGCAATCCATTGATCATAATAGATCAAATTTTATTCAAAACAACAAAAACTAGCTAAATGGTCAACATGACCCCAAGATATCACAACAAAATTTGAACTTCCTTCTAGACTTTAGGAAAACCCATGTTTCCCAGGTGCTCCTACACCAATATCTTTTGGAAACTAATATGATAGAACATGTGTAGAATTACTCTCCATTAAAACCATAAGGACAAACTTGACTTCAAGAAGAAATACTTAACATAAATGTATTGCTAGATAAATATCTTTTCCTTGATAAAATGACATCTAACATTCTATATTAGACTTGTGAATCACTATTGTTAACTTTAATAGATATAGTATGATAGTAAAGAAAAACCTCGACTTGATTTTATTAATATAGCTAGCAATATATAATTTTGTATCTCAAAATGATATAACTATATAATTATATTTAATTCTCATTGATCTACTAACCATATTATTTTGACATCAGTGAGAACCTTTAACATCAATGACAACATGTGTTTAAAAATCTCTCCCTTTGTCATTGATGATAAATAGAAATTTTTTGACAAATCACAAAGACATATCTAATATTCATAAGATTAGGAAATCAGCTCACATTGATTCCCACTTACTCCCCTTAGTATTTATAGCATTTTTAGTTCCATTTATCCTAATTTTACATCAATGACAAAGGTCAATTGTATTTTCTTTGGCACTCAACATAATCTGAAAACTAGTTTCCCATTTAGAATCCCCTTGAGTCCATGCAACACTTGTTTGAAAACATTTTACAAGACCACCAAGCGTTCTTGTGGTAGGGAGACAATCCTCCCCCTTCACCTATGCTTCCTCTTTATTCAAGAGGAGGGAGTAACAACTCCCAACTTCTTCTAGAGAAACTTGAAAGACTCCTTAAGAAGTGGTTTTGTGAAAATATCTGCTACTTGCTCCTTGGTTTCAACATATTTTAGTTTCAATTATTTTTCTACAACCTTCTCCCTTAGAAAACGATGCTTGATTGCAATATGTTTTTTCCTTTAGTGCATTGCTAGATTCTTTGAAAATTTTATAGTACTTGTATTATCAAAAAACATGGAAATAGGTTCATTAAACTCAATCTTCATCTCCTTCATATTTTGCTTCATCCATAATACTTAAGTGTAACATGAAGTTGTCATAATGTATTCCACTTATATTGTAGATAAATAAATTAAATCCTATTTCTTTCTTAACCATGATACAAGACTATGGCCAAGAAAGAAATATCCACAACTTGTACTCTTCCAGTCATTTATGCTTCGAACCCAATCGACATCTATGTATGCAATTAGAGTGAAATTTTTACTGCTGGCATACCTCAAACCAAAATCTATTGTAGCCTTCAAATATATGAATATATTCTTTACTTCTTTGACATAATTCTCCTTAGGTGTTTCTTGAAATCTAGATATCATTCCAATTTCTTGCATTATATCCAGTCTAGATGAAATCACATAAAATAAACTACCAATCATGGATCTATGCAAGGTATTCTTTGCCAGAGTAGATTCATCATTCTTACTCAGCTTATATCCAATAACCATAGGTGTACTTACTAGTTTTCATTCTTCCATCTCAAACTTACACAACATTTCCTTAATGTACTTGTTCTGAGAAATAACTATGCCTTTGTTTGATTGAGAAATTTGTAAACCAAGAAAGAAAGACAATTCACCAAGCATTGACATTTCAAACTCACTCTGTATTGCATTCTGGAACTCCTTACACATATCATCACTATTTCCACTAAAGATAATATCATCAACATAGATTACAACAATGAACAACTTATGAGCTTCATTTTTTATGTATAATGTGCTATTTGCACTATCTCTTTGGAATCCTTGTTGTTGTAGATACCTATCCAACTTGGAATACCAAACTCTAGGAGCCTATTTGAGTCCATAAAGATCCTACTTCAATATACACACAAATTCTAGATGAAATCCTTTTGGTTGCTTAATGTGGACTTCTTTTAATTGTCCATTCAAGAATGCAAAATTCACATCCATTTGATACACTTTGAAATTATTGAATGTTGAACTTGAGTTAGAAACATTTTGATCACTTTCATTCTTACTACCAAAGAAAATGTTTCCTCAAAATCAATTCCTTAAACTTGAGCATATCCTTGATGAACAGAGACTACCTTGCTCTAGATCCTTCTCCATCTTCATTTTAAAAGCTTGTTTCTAAGAACCACTTAGGTACCAGCGCATTTGCATCCGTGCGGCTTTGGTTTTACAGAACAAACGGCACATGCGCGGTAAACAACGCCATGGCGACATGCATGCAGGGCGTTTTGATAACGTAGCCAGGAAAAGCCGCGCATGCCATTTTATGCCAATTTTGCTGAGCGACCGCGGCAGCCCGCCATTTCGATCATCTTCATTATCTTCCAATTCTATAACATGTCAGTAGATTGAATTGTCTCATCAACTCTCACATTAGTATTTTCTATAATCCTCTTTAGCCCTTTTTTGTAACACCTATATTATTTGCTTTTCATAGAATAGCCAAGGAAAATACCTTCATCAAATCTAGATTAAAACTTACACTAGTGATATTCATCCCTTTAGATGTAGCATTTTATTTCAAATCTCTTGAAATGTGTGATTGAATCTGATCTTCCTCTCCATAGCTCATATGGTATTTTTTCAGACTTAGGTTTGATTTGATATTTTTTTAGAATATATATTGTAGTGTGAACTACTTATCTCTAGTACATATTTGGTATTTTTTCTTGACTCAACATAGTTCTTTATATCTCTCGTATAGTCTAGTTCTTCCTTTCTATAACTCCATTTTTCTATGGAGTCCTAGGAGAGGGAAAATTGCCTCTAGATCCCATTCTCTTCATAAAATTCATCATACTAATTAGAATTGAACTCTCCACATTTGTCTAATCTCAAAACTTTTATTTTTCTTGTAGATTCATTCTCAACTAATGCCTTGAATGCTTTTAACTTCTCAAATTATTTTCATTTTTCTTTTAGAAAAGTAATTCAAGTCATTCTAGTATAATCATCAATAAGAATCATAAAATACATGTCACCTTGTAGACTATTTTTCCTCATTGGTCTGTATAAATCTATATTTATCAAATCCAATGGCTTTGATGTAGAATATTCCTTTGTGGGAAATTTGGACTTTGTCTATTTTCCCTCTTGAAATGGTTTACGACTAGTAGATTAAGGTTTCTTGATCTTTGACATGTCATGAACCATTCCTCTCGATCTAATCTTCATAATGTCATCAAAATTAATGGGTCTCAAGCTTCTATTCTAGATCCAACTCTCTTCTCTTTGTATAGCAAAGCATTTTTGTTTGTTCAACTCACAGAGATGATATATGTCACTACTAGTCCTAGTTCCTTTTGCAATCAACTCTCTAGTACCAGATCTACTTGTTTGGCATGGATATGTTGAGTTTAGAAGTATTTCATTAAGAATTTGGTGTGTTGGATCATTGTGCAGAGGAAGTTATGTTCACTAGTGTGTGAACTATGTCTTGTAGAGGCGTTTAGGAGAAATTTCTTTGATCCACATCTCTCTGTTGAGTGGTTTTAGGTCTTGCAGATCTAGAAGGGTGCTGATAGTGTTTGTATATTTCTTCTATTGAAATTGTTTGAGGTTTGGTGCTTCATAAATTAGTTTCTTGAGTTGCAGTATATGGTAAAATTATTTGAGTGTACTCGGTGTGTATATTCTTCAAGTAAATTTTTTTGTGAATGAATTTTTTGGATTTGAGGATGTTTGT
>VDFB02061201.1:0-23662 GCA_007258455.2 Sequoia sempervirens | reverse complement strand
TAGACCCTAGGACTCTTGACCATCATTTCGCCCATCATCTTGATTTTCTCCAAATCCTTCTTCCTCCCAACCTTGAGGGGTTTCTCATAAACCCCTTTCTTTGGATTTTTCTGAAGGAGCCCCAAGGGAAGAGAAGCCTTATTTCCTTTCTCTGACTCAAATGTCTTGTCTAGAGGCAAAGTGTTCTCAACCTCAAGCCTTTCCATAGCACTAGGTGCCATAGGACTAGCTAGATCCATGATGCTTAGATCTGTATCCATATAAGCATGAGACCTAATTCCCTCTTTCATGCTCTAAAGATCATTGAACTTAGTACCCTCTTGAACCTCCTCCAACACACCTAGTTCTAGAATCACCTCCTATTGGCTAAGATCATCCAAAAAATCAAAATGATTAAAAACTTCCTCCTCGTATCACTCCTTGAAAGTTCTTTTCTAACCACAATTCTTATTACAGGGCTTGATAGAAATAAACACTTCTTTATCTACCACATCACTTGGACTAGGAGCCTTTCCCTTATCCACCTTATGAGGTTTATGTGGCGGTTGGTTTAGATGAGGCTCTAAAGAGTGGATCCTATGAAATCTCTTCTATAAATGACCATACTCATGACACAACTGATAGTGGAAGGGGAGAGCCTCATAGTCCAACTTTTGCATGAATTTCTAAAGAATCTGGAATTGGGTTTCTCAAATCTATTCAACACAAATATGTGCAAAAGTTAATATCTTTTTGTCCTATGTTTGTTAAGAAGGGCCCACTAGTTTTCCAAGCAATAAATTAACCATATGCAGTATGTTACTATGTAAAAAATCAACCAAGAACCTATAGAGCTACATCCAGATAGGGACATGATTCGAAAGCTCCTCTAAAGGGTTGAATCTAGTATTCCATGGCTTTATAAACAAGCCAATCTGATTATGAAAATAAGGACCTCACTTGAAAACTTTGTTCCAATATGACCATAAAAATTTGTTCACCATTAGTATCACCTTTGTTTCACCCTCAAGGTTCCAAGTCCATCTATCCCAAGACTCCAAAAATGGAAGAGAGACTAGCATCCCCATGAACTTGCATGATTAAGAATGATTTGAATAATACTCATCATCATCTGCAATAGACTCTAGTTGAATCACTAGGACATGCATGTCCTAGCACCTCTCTAAACAAAAATTAGTTTTTAGGATACAAGGATCTCCAGATGAAACCATCCCCTCCACCCTTGAAGCCTTAAATAAAAAGTTACTATCATCAACACTCTTTGATGAATATGGGGAGTTCACTTACAAAGATTCCTGAAAAATCCATGTATTATGCTTAAATCTTATTGCTTCTCCTAAAGCCATAAATAGAAAAAACCAAGTCAAAAGATCTTCCTTATACCTCCCCAAAACCCAAACACAATAAATCGCTACCACACAACAAAAGGGCATAGAGAAAGAATAAAACCCACCCCACGCTTGAAAAGCCATTGAGGACCCCCAATCCACACACCCCTCATGCATGTAACAAAGACTATGTACATGCAGATCATGGCTTGCTACAAGCCGTAGGTATTCAATCTTCTCCCTTGCGTGTATGGCTTCTAAACCATCCCTGGCTTCATACATCCATGGTTGTGTTTAATTAACAATATATCATCACTAATATTAAATAAATATATTTTAAATAATACTTATTATTAATGATAAATAATATATATTGATATAATATATTTAATATTAATAATATATTATTATTTAAATAGCTCATTAAATAATTAATATATTTATATAATGATGTATAATATATTTATTATTAATAATTTATTGTTATTTAACTAATATTAATTATTAGTATATAATAATAATCATTATTATAAAATATTAAATATATTATTTGAGTATAATTTTTGGATTTGGTTGTGTTAATTTTTTTCACCCATTTTGAATCACACTACATCAAGATGAAAGAGAGTTGAAAGAGAGAAATGGTTTGTTGCATACAAAACTAAACTAAAAAGAGAGATGGGGGAGAAGAATGGAGGCACACAGTTTAAGGGCTTAGGTTGAATAGGAAATTAGAAAAATCTAAGAGGACAAAAAAGAATATAAAATAGGATAAAAATGAGTCTAACTCAAAAGAACCAAAGAATGGATTGTGGAAACTTGATATCTTTAATTGAATATATTATCATTAATATTAATATATTAGAGACTATTATTATTATCGTATAATCATATAATATAATATATAATTATCCTATATAATCAATGATTATATTATACATAATAGTCTATGATAAATATTTTTATGATTATATTATATATTTATTAATAATATATAAATATAGCCCCCCCACCTTCCCCTATCATTCCCACCCTAGGCCCCAACCCCACCGACCAAAGGAGAGTGAACCCTACCAACCAAGGCTCTAGCACCACCCTAAGGTTTGCTACCAACCTAAGCTTTGCTACTAACCTATATTCCTTAAGGAATATAGGTTAGTGGGGTTGGGACCAACCTATATGCCTTAGGTGGCAAAGCTAGGGTGGTCGACAAAGCCCTGATGGGGTTGGGGCAGACCCCACTGACCATACCCACCTCAAGTAACATAATGATAATAATTATTTGATAATAAATATTGATTATTAATTATTATTAATATTATATATATTATGCATCATTATATATAAATATATTAATAATTTAATGTCAAATACTATTAATAATAAATTTATCATATATTATTATTTAAATAGATTAATAATTAATATTATATATTATTAATTTAATATATAATGTATTATTCTAATTCTAACTTAGTTTGTAAAGCTATGGTGTGCTCCTCTTGGCTCTACACTTCCCTAACCCTTTTGATCAACACTCTTACCATGCTTCTACTTTCTTGTTGATTAGGGATCGATGCAACAATGGATGCAACTTTATGGAGACTCTCTCTATAGGTACCAAGGGTTGAGCTTCACTATTTTGGTATTGCCCTATTGGGGGATCATTCTCTTTTTGTTGAGATTAATGCATATGGTACTACGAAGAGTATGGGTGCAATGGACCCTCATCTTATGGGAAGAATGGGCTCCCACACCCACTTTCTTATGGAATTTCACCTCCTTCCTCACTTGAAACAACTCCAAATCTAGGCGGCCCAATCTTATTTCACCAATATGAAGTGGTTTTCAGAGTTGTGTTTGGGCGAGGGTATCTTTAATATGAAAGAATGCCTAAGGGATCATGCCCTCATTTGTAGGCTCACTATAACATGGCCAAAATTTTGTGATCTACATGAATGGATTTCAAAATTTTGGGAGGAGGGTTTGGAGGAAGAAGTTTGCATTTACCCTTGTGCTAAGGGATTTTTTATCTTGGAATTTGATTCACTTGAAGAAAAGAGGAAGGTGTTGGACATGGGTCCATGGTTTCTTAATGGAGAAGTATCTTATGCATGAAACCTTGATTCCCATCTTTCGGTCCCCGTTCAGATTCCTTCACTACAACCTACCTCTAGGTTCAACTACCATACATACCACTACAATTTTGGAAACTAGATAGTCTACATGCTATTGGTAATAGCTTAGATAAGTATATTTATTTCATAGAGGAAACAATCAATTATGCAAGGTCAACTTGTGTACATCTATGCATTGAAATGGACCTTTTCAATAATCTTCCTACAAGGTTAGATCTAAAAGTGGGATTTAACAAAACTTGGAGGAAACCTATAGACTATGAGAGGATTCCTTTTAGATACAACAAATGCTTATTTGTAGATCACACTACTATGCATGGGTGGGGTGAAAACGCTTCAAGAGATAGACCTATCTGATGGGTGGGGGTGGAGCCTCATCATTACACCATTGCACCTAAGGCACAAATTGATATTCTCGTAGCCCACGATATTCTTAACTTGGTTGCAACAAAATAAATTTCCTCCCCTTTGATAGTTTTTCAAAACACATCTTCAGGAATATCTCATAATGAGGATATTAATAGAGTTGGTGTAGGGGAGTCTTCAACTTTGATTGAGAAAGATAATTTATCACCATCTCATTTTGTTAAAGTCTCAACAACATCTCCTAAGCATGTAGTTATCTTTGGGGGCTTGGGTTTTGATAGTTCAAGGATGGATGATGTCTCTCCAAGGCATGGGGCTTTTGTGGTAGATGATAACTCCATGACAGGTGGAGAGATGTTGAATGTGGTTACTCCTCCATAGTCAAATCAAGATTGGATATAAGTGAAGAGGAAGAAATCATCTCAATAAAAGATCCAAATGACATTAAGATCATCCAAGAGAATAGATAACTATTGATTTTCAATAGCTCTTTGCATCCAAGAATTGATGGGAATAGGATGTTTTGCAAACATATTGCCCTATGGCAGATGGTTGGCCTTTTAGATTATTTTATGCACCCATATTCTTACGACATGCACTTTTAAATTTTTTTTTATCATTATATGGGATAGGATTCCCTTATGCCTTCTTATGGATCAAAAAATAATAATATATAATGTATTATTTATCATTAATAATCTAAATATTATTTAAACCATATTTATTTAGTATTAATAATAACATATCACTAGTTAAATGATATTGAATAACTATTCAATATACTATGTGCTATTTAGAAATTATTTACACATTATAATTTAAAAACTATAATAATTATTTAATTAAATATTAAATATATTAATGATAATTATTAAATATATAATAAATTTAATCATATATTTAATATATCGTATGCATTTATATTATAAAATAAATTATATAGTAATCTCAGTTTAATTTGAAGCATTCAAAAACAAGTTACCAAGCTGAAAAGCAAGAGCGCCCACGCACACACACATTTTTGAACTTAAACATATATTATAACATAAATTATATAATATTCTCAATTTAATTTGAGGTATTCAAAGACAAGTATAATTCTTTTCAAATGTGTGATACATCCCTTTTATATAGAGATAAGAAATAATATTATACTTATTGTATATATATATAGTTATATACTATATATTTATATAATAAGAAAATAAAAAATATGCAATTAATTATCTTGACATTTTGTCTTGATAACTTATCTTTGAATGTTGCAAATTAAATAGAGGATATAATATAATATAATATAAATATATAATATATAAGTATAATGTATAATATATAATAATTACATATTATATTATATTATATATTCAAAAATTATTATTATATATAATATTTATAATTGTTATATTATATTAATTATTAAATATATTATAAAATATTAAATATTAATTAATATTATTTAAATTATAGTAATTAATAGTTCCATATAATATATAATAACTGGGGAGGACAATTGCAAAATAAAACGTCACTGTTGGTGACAGAAAAGTGGCAGAAAAGTTTGACAAAAGACCAAATGAATTTGGAAATGGGACCCATATGACACACTAATCAATACTTAGTGTGTATTGTTTAAATCTAGCATTCTCTCATTTTTGCTGGCCCACTAGTTGTGCACCCTAACTTCGTGCTTCTAATTATCCTACGTGGAGATTTCAAATCACTCCCAATTTTTTACAGCAGCTTACTTGGCAAGTCCCCTGCTTATAACTAAGGTTTCAGGGCCACATCATCAAATAAGATGCCACATCAGCATGCTTTTTGTCAAGGTGTCCAAAAAGGCCCAAAAAAAAAGTGAGACCAATACTTGTGAATTCACAGCATGTTTTATTGAGCACTGATGTGGAATCACATGATTGGTTGCTTTTTAGATCAAAGAAATACATTTTGTTTAATTATGGGTAGTGATCATCAACACTAACAGCTTTAAAGTCACAACTATTGGTCCAATATTTATAAAAATATTGGGCATTATATAAACAACTACTATCACAACTATTGAGAAACATGCTCAGGTACTGGGTCCTCTCCCCTATTTGTGTCTATGTTCTTTGTATATGAATATAGTCTCGTGGATGCAAGATGTCGTGTGCATTAATGAAAATAGAGGAAGATCTATAAGACTAGGCGATTAGTAGACACTGTTTTGCTTACAGTTTTTGGTTTCTGCCAAGAGAAACAATCAGATCATTTACTTGGCAGTTGTCTGAAACAATAACACCATAGATTGTAGACTTGACTCAAAATAGACACTTTGAAGCAAGTTTAAGATACCCTAACATTTCCAGATTTAAATAAAGATGGAATACTGACAGCATATAAGTTGTATAAGATAATGATAATCACAACAAGCACAACTGGAAAAAACCAGGAAAACTTGTGGACTTTTCTATCGTGGAAAGCTTACGTTGGTATAGATTAATCATACACGATAGAGGAATTCAAACAGTGAAGATAGAAATATTTGCGTACCTTTGCTTCTCAAACAATACGGCTTTAGATCTACAGAGAGCTACTCATACTGTATACTCCACTGCAGATTGACCCCACAAAAGACTGCCGTCCTACTATCAAGCATGCAAATGCTTTGCCTTACTTTATTGGTCGGGATTCTTTTCCATGCGCTCCGAATAAAACTTCTGTGAAGAGAAGCGAGTGTAAATCAATTTCTTTTCAACACACAAAACTTCAAAAAACAAAGAGAGAAACCGAATAGGAATTTGGGTATTTTGTGCTCCGTACAGCGTGGTTGAACAGATGGCTTCTACTATAGTTCGAGAGGGCCCTTCCTTCGATCCGATCTGTTCGTTGGTGTAACTGCAAAAGGGCGAGGCCTTAGGCGATTGAACATTGAGATCTTAGAGGTGAGAAGGAATGTGAAACCAGAAATGGGTGTGATGGATTTAATAGAGGACCAGGGGATAAAGCAGACGAGATCTTGGAATTCATGCATCTACCGTAGTGTTACTGTTGTAAGGCGCAAAATTATTAACAGATGGTTGACAGTAGCACGCAGGGTACAGCTGTTTTGGAAAAGAATTGACTAAACAGGTTCAAATTTCCTGCCACTTCGGAAAAGTACCAAAATAGAGGAAGAGCTGACCAGTTATGTGTGAACCACGAAGATGCCTCGTTGTTGGATTGGTCGTCTATTTGGAGTGTAGTGGGATTTGGGGGGCCTTTTGTTTAACATAAAAGAGGGGTAAAAATTTATTAAAACAAGAGAAAATTACAGAGCCAAAACATTACATAGCCTTATCAAGCTCCACCAAATGGTCCAACTGTTGAGACAAATCAGGGGGTAATTGACCCCGATCAACCAAATTCCAATCATGAATATGATCAAAAGCCCATTTAGCCAAACAATCAGCAACACCATTCCACTCCCGAGGAATATGAGTAAAAGTAACAAACTCAAGAGAAACACAAAGATTGAGAATTTGTTCAATAATCAAAGCCAGGTGCCAACTAACATCCTCAAACTTCTGCCTGTTCAACAAGTTCACCACAACCTGGGAATCAGACTCACATATGATCCTACTCCACCCCAACTTACTGCCATGCTCCATAGCCAGTAAAATTGCCTGGGCCTCCATAAGATTATTAGTATGAAGACCCTTATAAATAGAGACAATAAATTGAACATCCCTTAACTATCCCAACCAACACCACCAATTCCAACATGACTAGGGTTTCCACGAGAAGAGCCATCTCTGCTAATTTTAAGGATACCTTGAGGAAGAGGAGACCATCTTCCTCCCTATTCACTTCTATAGGATGCCTACACCTATTGTGCATAAGCTGCTGATGCGAAGCAGGCAGATGAAGGCAGTGGACATTTAGTTTTGTCATCTTGAGGCTTAATATGTCTCCTTTCCATGAGATTAAAGGGTAAAAGACGGCCGGACTTAACTTTCACACTCTAAGCATCTCGTTGTTTAGGTGACCAGACCCACAACGCTCTTTAATAGTACTTATACTTTTACATCGTTATGGTATCAGGCTTAACTGTCACACTCTAAGCATCTGATTGCTTAGGTGACCCGACCCACAACACTCTTTAATAGTACCTTTCCTTTTACACAGTTAACGTATGATACCAGCGAAGTCTGTCACTATATTTGGAAGCAAGCATGCCCACAGGGTAAGTACTTGGTTCAATAAGTTAATGGATACTAATACATAGATTCAATTATCTCTCATTCTAGGAGGATTTAGAAGTTCAATGGATACTAATACATTGTGATTTAGTACTTAAAAAGAGTGACAAGTATAATTTCTAAGCAAATTATCTATTGTAAGTCATTAAATTAACATCTTTGGTTTGACAAAACGAAAAATAGTGAGAGCCCATCAATTTGGAGAATTTTTCAAGAGATAAATGGTTAAAAAGGTAGAGTAGTAAAATATAAGAATTGCATATGAAAGAGAAATTTGGAAATAAATTTGTAAAAGGTCTCTTAAATATCAATTTATATACTTTTTATTAATTCTCTTGTATCAAAATAAACTTCAACAATTTTAAAATATAATTAAAAGATGTATTCGTTCATCATGTATTTATATATCTATTGAATATGTTTTTTATGTCCTCTTTTTATAGGTTCACTCTTTTGTGTTTTTTAACATGATTTCTTTATATATAAATCTAGTTTAAGTGTGATCTATTATGTTTTCTATTATATTTTTAATACACTCAAAGTCATCAATACATACTTCTTTAATTATCATTCTTCATCAAATTCATTATTCTTCAATGCATGCATGGTTAAATTATTAAAATAAATATAATTGTGTACATTACTAAAATATTAAATTTAAAAATCTCACAAATTTTACAAGTCAAACTGCAAGATTATTTGTAATTAAAGGGATAAAAGTGCATACTTTAGAATTTACACCCTTTTTATTCTATTTTTCACAAACGTAATAAATACTTAGTCCTAACATGAATTTTGACCCATTTAGTGCACAACACCCATTAGTAATCTACCATTACAAACCACCTCGGGATTTTCCATAACACAATCTAAAAAAATTAGCCACCTTGGACTAGATTATTTTGTCAGATTGTAGACCAAATTTAAATTCACCTTTTTCATGCCCAAAAGTCAAACCTTTCACAAAATATTCATTATCACAATGGATCCCATGCCATATATTTCCAATTAATGACCATGGACATGTATTTATGGAAATTTCCTATGAAATTTGAATCATCTTCCAACCAATCAATCACAAAAGATAAATCTAATTTGAAAAAAAATCAAAAGTCAAATCTTTATACTACATTAGTTCATTAATCCACTAGCACATCATATTTTTCATTAAGATACCTTGTTTGACATGTTTGTGACACCTTATTCTTTTTTGTGTGCTTGAATTTCATCAATGATAGTCAGGGAACCATGTTGAAGTCAGTCCTACCATACTTCTAAGCATGAACGACAATCAAAAGAAGTACAAAAGATAGAGGCAAATCTGGAGCTAATGTAAGCCTATTATATGAAGTCTTCTCTTCTTGCTAATTATTTTTCTCCTACACAATAATTGGAAATATCCAACACCCTTATGCTAACACTTGTCATTGGATAGAGAATGAAATCCCCTTTTATGGAATCTTCCTATATATCCATCTATTGAATTATTTTATTATTTATTTTTTGTCTATATCTTGACATTGTTTCCTCTATCATATGTCCTCCTCTTTTATTTATTTTTTACTATCTTAAATCATGTTTCTATATTACTTATTGAATTCTTAATCTATGAACTATACACCTAGCTTTTTATTATATGTCATTCTATCTACATCATCACTTTCTTCTAAATTTTTTCCCTCTTAAATTGTTCCCAAAAATGCTACTTAAAATACCTATGGGCATCAAAATTAGCATATTATTTGTTGCTTGTAATGAAGTACCAATTTCAATTGATATAAATCTACTTCAATCATCTTCCCTATGTTTGATATCCATGAAATGTTCTTGGAGGTGAAGTTGAACAACTTTTAAAAGAAACAATCAACAAAAATTTTGAACTTTAAAATTTTATGGCTACACAAAATATATGCATTTTTTATTGTTGATCATTTAATGCCCCTATACCTTTTTTTTTTGCTAGGTTAAAGGTAGGCTTCCACTATATAACCTTAATTAATTTTAGGGAACTCTCTTTTAGAATTAATGGGACTATCCATTAAGATGAAGTTGTCCCTATCCTAACTAGTTAAATTATGCAATCAACTATATACTTGAATACTTCTAAACTCAAAAATATTAAGCATTCCCTCCTTCTAGTGCCTAATTTTTTATTTCAAAATGACATGGTACTATAATTCAAGAAATACATATTGTATTCCTCTCATGAAAGGTTTTCCTTTTTAAATCTTAACATGTTTTTACAATTGCCAATTCTTGGCTTTACAAGAATCACATAGTGACAATTTTTTTTTTTTGTTGTAAAAAATTTATGTTATAACAAGGGTATTGGTGATATGCACCAAGTGTAGCTAGTTATACTCGTTTATGAATATCACTTTTAGGAAGAAAAAAATATAATCCTACATTTTCCAACCTACAAAGAAATAAGACTAAGGGGAAAAGATGGAACAAAGAAGAAAAAAATTACCAAGTTTAAACTTTCCCTATGAAAATAAGATTAAAAATTCCATTATCAATTTTACCACAACATATGGCACAACACTTTGAGAGTTTGAGGAAAACCACATATTTCATGATCATAATTACAATATATACAATAAAAGGAATCATCGCCATATTACATTTTAAGATAATAGCCCATGGAATTCACAAATACATTAACTAAGGTCAAATGGAACATGTTTACAAAGAATTTTAATACACAATCTAATTTTTTGTGTTTACAAATTTTAGGAGTCTTATTTATTGAGTTATAAGTTTTATCATAGCATTTACATATGTAGGGGAAGAATTTTCCCTCCATTTCTACTGATATTTTTACATAATTTATCCTATGTATTTTATTTTATGCACATTCTTCTTTACATACATATCTAGTCACTTGGATTTGGCAAAAATTTCCCTACGAGTATACATGTTGACCATATTCATTACATCACATTCAATTGGACTACTATGTAGATGAAGTCTATTCTAATGGATGGGACCACATATATAGCCTAATATGTTTAACAAATTCATGTAGATGGACTACCCTCAATCATACTTATAACCAATCATATCATTTATTGGAAATAGTGTTGGGAAATCCATATCAATTAACACATCTGAGACATAATCCTTCACTAGAGATGTTCCAATCCTTGGCCAATCAATTAATAATCCTAGATCTACATTAGGGAGCCTATTTAAACAAACATGGACTAGTTCCGTGTCTCTTGAGGCATTTGGTGGTTTGGAGACCATTAATTTCATGTGATCAATAATTTTTCCTTAGTCTATCTCTATTTTTTGACCCACAAATATATTCATTTGCATCAAAATCAAACTCCACACATGGACAGAGTTCAATTAGTGAAAGCTATTTTCATTTGAATTGGATGCAAGTCGATTAAGAATATTTTCATCAATTTGAACACATCTATAATAATTTTAATGTTCTTTTTTAATATTTAAGTGATTTGTATACTGTTGATGGTCAGAATAGCACAACAGTTTAAAAAGAATATCACTATTCTGCTCTCCTAAAAGAGAAAGAATAACACATGGATATCTAACTCCCAAGGTCTTGGTAATAAGTTCTTGACTGTGTTGACTTTACTCAATGGTTGATGTGAACTATAATGTTCAAGGGGCCTATTGGTGTTGAGCTTCTAGATTGTTCTAAGATCAAGCATGAATTTAAACCTACTTTAACCAGGGTTTTAAAGAAAATAGAAAAAAGATGGATCAAAGCTTTGGAACTAAAGAGAATGATAATTCATCCATCCTGACCAGACTTGGTACGTTCAAGGAATTTCTAACTAAAATTGCAGAACAAAATTAACTTTTGTTTAACACAGTTTCATTCATTCACAGTGCTAATTTCAACAGCAGATTGCAAATCACTATTTAAACAAAACATAAAATAAAACTTCATTCCTTGAAAGCTTTCCAAATCAAATGATTAACCTAAGATAAACACCATTCTAAAACACAATATGAAGTAGATTTAAATCTGGTTGCTTTTATTGTTAGTGAAACATATAAGCAACATTTTCAAATCTGGCACAATCACCAATGTACAGAAAACCTATGTCTTCAAATTGTTTCCATCTACACTAAAAACTTGAAAAATACATTACCGCCTCTATTGAATCTAACTCCTACTCTATGGCTACTCCTAAGTTTCTCTTACTTCTTAGAAAATAATTCATATTCAAAATCTATATCTCTATGTCTCTGAACTCTCTCTCTTCTCAAAGGCCAAAAAAATGTCATATATCCAAGCTAGCCCAAAAGGAATGCATTGGCCCCTATTTTTATGGTTCACAAAATATCCTCCCTTAGAAGGGTCAGCTCCCAAATCTTTTGAATAGAAGTTAATGCCGCATTCAATGTGAATCCCTACTATCCATGTCAGTGAAGGATCACCCTCAGAAGAAGCCTTTAGATCTCTTACAACCACAACATTAACTTCATGCCTCTATGTCCATCCTCGAACTCCCTTGCAGAGTTGCTTTGAATGCACCATTATCATTAATGTCGATCTACCTTTACTGGTAGACACCACAGCTGTATCTAAGACTCGTGGTTTCTTCCTCTTTTATGCCTTTCTCCCCGCTTCAGATCTCTCTGCTCGTTGACCTCCTCTGGAAGCAACATTAGACTTCCCATTAGATCTCCACACCATTGTTCACTGAGTTGCTCCATCGTTTTAGGTCCCAGAGTAAGTCCATATTGTTTACATTATGTTGATTTCCTTCATAGGGGTAGTCAATCAGTCAAACTGTCAGTGGGTTGCACTTTTAGCTTCTTCTGATTGGTTAAACATATGCCATGCAAGATTCCTGGGCAGTCAAAGGTTGTTCACACAACATTGCATGTCGGTGAGACACTAATCATGTCTCCCCAATGCGATTATACCCCATAGCAGCTACCAGCGTAACACTCAACGGTCGACAAGACCTCATAGCGAGTGGCCAGTGTCATATCGATATCACAAAAACCATCGGCAAGATAGTTGTTATCGCTTAGAAGTCATAGCAAGCTCCCATCAGTCACACCGATATCCCTTTCCATTTACAAATCTATCGCTATCGGCAAGACTCCTCATTATCGACAAGAGGTCATATCGAATACAAACTCTCAGCGACAAGTCCTACTGTAACCACATATCTATCAGCGAGACACCATTAGGTCGGCCAGACATCACGGCAGGGAGCCAAAGCTATAGTGATATTCCCTTTCATCGCTGAGACAATTGCACTTGGCAAGACATCATATCGAACTCAACACATTACACCAAAGGCACAAAACATGTCGGTGAGAATACCACTAGTCGGCGAGATATCATGTCGAGCTCTTTCATTCTCCTCAGGCTCATTTCATTTTGACAAGACCCTCCTGTGTCAGCGAGATGTTATATCAAATCCCCCACCTTTTAGCGAGACTTCCATCGGTCGGTGAGACATCTCTCTAAGCCCAAAACATTATATTGAAGGTTTCACTAGTTGGTAAGAGATCCTTGGGTCGGCCAGACATTATGTCAAACTCCAGATCTTTTGCGAGCTTGTTTCATCTTGGGAGACCCTGCTTGGTCAGGGAGACCTTTCACCGAACTCAAAACACTACACTGACATTAACTCCCTTTCGGCGAGACTCCCCCATGTCAGCAATACATCATGGTGAAACCATCCCAGTTTGGTGAGACCCTAGCATGTTGGCCAAACCTCATGCTGAAGGAAAAATCTTTCGATGAGCTGAGACCATTTCAGGGAGACTCTGTCGGGTCAGTGAGACTTCATGCTGAAAGTAAACCACTCTCCTCGAGCTCGAACTTCTTCGGTGGAACCTCCTTTAGTCGGTAAGATGTTATGTTGAACCATGAATCTTCAACGATACCTTTCCTTTTTGGCCAGACTTTATGACTAACTCAAACTACTCTTCCCAACGTTGTTCCACTTCGGCAAGAGTCCACCCTGTTAGTGAGACTTCATGTTGACGCTACCCCCTGTTGCCAAGACTTCCATTTGTCAGGAAGACTTCTCTCTGAAGCCAAATCCTTATACCAAAGGCACCATCCCTTTCGATGAGACTCCACTTAGTCACCAGGACTTCATGTCAATATCATTCCTCTCGGGGAGACTCCTTCCCAAATGGAGAGACCTATAAAACCTCATGGCAACTGAAATGTCTTGGCAACCGGTGGATCCCAGATGAATATAACACACTACCAGTTGGCAAGACATCTGAAAGGTCTCAACAACTTTCTTCATTAGGAGCTTTATGCCAAATCTAATTGTGGTATGCTTTCCATCTGAGTTCCTCAAGAAATATCACCAGACCTGTGCATGATTTAATCTTGCAACACAAATGCCTCCATTAGTCCTCAAAGCATATAAAATACCCTATTGTGATAATTTCATTCAATTCTTAGTAGGAAGAAAACCAACTCAAATCGAGGTAGTATCAAATTAGATAGAACAAAAGACAGAGTTAGGAGAAAAACAGAAGAACTCCCAAGACCAGAGCAAATAACCAAAGGCAATGAAGACAATAGAAAAAGGGGACCCATTTTATTCCAAAATGAAATGGGGTGGTTATGTAAGGCATAACATATACTCTCCCTCTATTGATTGTAAAATTATAATTTATTCCACATCAACCCATTTGTCAAACAATGATAATAGGTAAATATTTTATTTGATGTGGAAAATTTTTAGTTTTTTTTTTTTTACTTTCCATGGAACTATGATATATCTTTTGTATTTATATCAGGCTCTAGTTGTATGTATGGCTTAAAATATTGGGTTGGCATGCGATCAATATTTTCTCAACTTGTGCTAAGTCTTCATGTTCTAGTGGTTGTCGATTGGGATCCATGTTATTTAATGTTGAAAATTAGTGTCCATTTTCTCTTGTTGAAATCTATAATAATGAGGAACTTCAAGTGTCCAAGAAACCTTCGTTGTAGGAAATTTTTCTTGATAAATATAACACATTCTCGATGAAACATGTTTATGATGTCCATGTGGACCAAAATATTATTTGTGAAGTTTTCAAATAAATCTCAACATTTTTATTGTGATTTAGTGTAGTTGTCTTTTTGTCTCAGTGATTAATCTAAATGCATCTCTTCACAATCTTCTTCTTAATATATATTTCTCCTATTGAGTTGTTCATAGAGAATGTATTAGCTCATCTACATGTTGTGTCATTTTTGTATCAATCTCTTCAACTATATCATATATTTACCTTACATAAAAAAATATTACTCCATCATTTCCTTTCTTTATGAATTTGTCACTTGTTAACAATGTTGTGTCATATAATTTTAAAAGCTATATTCTCAATGAGTGATAATATGCACCTAGCTAAACATGAAAAAAACAAACAAGGTTAGTCATATTAGCAAGCCAAAAACTATCATTCCCTATGTGATTCTTGATCATACTAAGAGATGAAAACATGAGACAAAGCATGAAAGAATGTAAACCTATCTAAGTAGCTCAAACCTCCATCCCATAGGGGGATTGTTGTTACTTTGATGTGGAAAGTTGCCCTTTCCCAATCCAAAGTTGATAAGCTCCAAGATGTTTGATGAACAATTAAGATTTTTGAGACAATGTGATGATGGATTCAAGCTAAAATGAAATAGAAAGCATGTAGTTGATGGACGAGAACAAGTAGAGTAACAATGCATGAAGTTGTGGATCCATATTCAATAGAGGAAGCCTCTATTTATAGGAAAGAAGGGTTGAAGAATAGATGAAATTGAGCAATGCAGGACTAATATGGGAACCAATAGATTTGTGACACTTGTCACAAGGGTAATGAAAGGCATGGGGATATGTGTGAGCACATTTTGAAAGAAGTGATGAGTTAAGGAATGTAGGTGAGAGTGTAAGAGAATGTAAGAGAATTGAATGAATATGGTTGAGAATGCAAGGGAATGAATGTTGGTGAGGATGTAAGAGAGGTAAATGCCCTTGTAACAAACAAGATGGCATGTAAGAGGAATTGAATGCCCTTGTAAGAGGCATTAAAGGAATTTGTTAGAGTCTTTTAAAGCCTTTTGATGGAAATTTAATAAATGGGTAGTTGAGGGAATATTCTCAGAGAATATGCCTTTGTGAGGGAAAATAAGCTAATTAGTAATTAAAAGAAATGAATTTCATGTGCAACTTGATTAACAAACCATATGTTTATTTGACCAAGGTGAAGTTAAAAGCTAGAGAAATGGATAATGAAGATTAGGAGGTAGCTTAAGGTTAATTAATTTAGAATTAATTAACTTAAGTGGGTTAGGGGTGTGTGACATTTGATTTAATAGTTGAATTTATTTAATTAAATGAGAAGACATAGGGGTTTCAATTAAATAGTTTAATTTATTTAATTGAATGAGACAAAAATTAGTGAGAAGAAAATGAATTAATCTGATAAATTTAATCATTTGATTAATAGAAGTGATGAATTTAATTAAAAAATATAGATTTTTTAATTAAATGGTTAGAATAGAGCTGATATAGGAAGAAATGATGTTAGTTAATCAGATTTAGATGTGTAATACCAACCAAGATTATTTAAGTGTCTACATTTTTTCCTTCTTTGAAGTGAGGTACATGTTAGTTGATTGAAAGACTGACATTGCTAAGATCAAAATTCAAAAAAAATCTTATTTTTTGGATGCCCCACTATTGCCCTAGTAGAAGGAATTACATTGCTACACTACCCCCTTGAGAGATCTAGAAAACTTTTTAATTTTTGGGCCAAGCTCACGATAAAGATTCAACAAAGGTTCAACTATAGAAAATTGACTACAAGAAGAAAAAATATGCTCAAGATGCTAGAAAATGTTCCAAATAGGCTTCACGACTCAAAAAAATGGATAAATCGCTCAAAACCCTAGTTTCCCTCCTTAATTAGGGTGAAAACCCTAATTTTCAAGCTTAAATAGGAGAGTTTAGGTCATTTTCAATTCATTTGTGCACTTGTCTTTAGAGGATTCTTGTGATTTTTCTTTGAGGCTTTGATATTATGGGTGATCATGTGCTTCTTAGATGCAAGACCTTTGGTACACAAATCAAAACTTTCCTCATTTTTCATGTTTTTTACACATTTTTTAGGGTTTGAATGTCTCAATCAAAAGCGGCGATGTATTACATCATGCTTTCTCCAGTTGGTGTTGCTATTGATGTTGGAGTGTCACCCTTGTAGGAGAGCATCGCAAGGCTTGATTTGGGTTAAGTGTCAATCATAAAATGCTAACCCACCATTGCAAAAATGCATCACACAATCTAGAATAGGTTTAGCGTTGCTTTAGAATGTTGAACCGCTCTTGGGAAATAATGTCACACGAGTATTTTTAGGTTTCAAGAATTGCCTACAAATGTCAATTTTCCTTTACAAAATGGTGTCAAGTGATCCCACAATACTGGTTTACAATTTTTTTCCAAACTAGACACTAAATTGATTTTTTCTAAGTAAATCTTCACTTTCAGGCACCTATAGCGGCTAAACTATGACGAATTTGAAGATGATGCAAACTAGTGATTTGTGACATTTTGTTTGTAAATTCTAAATATATTTTTTCAAAATTTTTGGAATCAGATTGCACTTATTTTTCCATCTCCTTCAAAAATGAGTTTTTTTTAGTAAACACCATTTTTAAGGACTGATGCTCACCGTATACAACATGACTTTTTTTCCATGAAGGATAAAATTTTTTTTTGAATTTAGATTTGTAACTACAATATCTAGTGCTTCTAATTGGTTTCATAGTGTTTTATTGAATATTTTTTCCTTAATCAAGTTTCAAAGTGAAACCAATTACAATTCAGACATAGGCGGACTGTATACAATGTAACTTTTTTTGTATGTATCTAAATTCAATTCTTTTTGTTGGATCAATGACTTCAATATCATGTGCACTTATATTTTTCAAGTTTTTTTAATATTATATTATTTTTCCACATGTGCAAAACAAAGAGCTTGATTTTTGGTGAAAATCTTATGTTTAATCAAAATAAAAAAACAAATACATAATAAAACCAAAACATATTAAAATTATATTCATTGAATAGCTCGTTCTGGGGACTACCATCATTTAGTTGGGTCTGTGAATTCTCCTCCATTTTCATCCTCAACTCAAGCTTCGAAGGAAAAAAAATTGGATTTTTTTTTGTGCTATAGGGGGAGAAGGGGGGTTCAAGCGAACCCTTGGAGGTTTGCTTGAACTAGGGTTCGAGCGAACCCCCTTTCCAAAAGGCTTTCCTTTTGGTTTTTCCTAGGAATGGTGGGACCCAAAATTTAATGGGTTTTCTTGAAGGGGGATTCTAGTGAACCCCCTTTGGGTTCACTCGAACAAGATGTTCATTCAAACCCCCAAAAACCAAAATTTTTTGCATGGGGCATTTTTTGCAACTTTTTCTTCTTCACTGGAATTGTAAACTAGTTTTTTGGGTTTACCCCATTGCCTTTGATGTTAACGTCACTATCACCAAAAACCAAAGCATCAATTTTGAAAATACTAACTCACCTTTGCTTTACTAAGGTTTAGATTTATATTTTTTCATATTTTTTGAAAATTTTGGCGCAGTGTGCTTTATGAGTCTAGGAGGTTCTTTTCCTGCACTATTTGAAGGAGCATTTATGTTATATTCTTCATTGGGCTTGGGGATTTGACTGATGATGTGATGCATTTCTTGGGAGCCATTGGTTTTGGGTTTGTTGCATGGATGCCAATGATTTGCACACACTTGGTGATGATGACAACTCTAGTTGAGCAGTAGTGAAGCGATACATCATCATTTCATTTACCTACTAGAGAGGCCATAGTAACCCTCGAGGATCTATAATGGATCATATAGATCCCCATCCATGGTGAGAGGATTGTGTATGAGCCAAATGCGGGGGGCGATGCCATATTTTAGGTGCTTGGGGTAGATGAGTATGATGTGGACAAAAACTAGATTGAATTGCATTTCTACGAGGGGATTACCCCAGATTTGACATTATTCGTTGGTGCACTAATTTCAAGGGTCCTAATACCAGATAGGTAATTGAGAGGATGCAATGTTGGATGGGGAATCATTTGGTCATGTATAATGGAGGAGATGACCATATACACCTAGGGCCTAGTAGTTCTTGCATCCCTTTATCATGATATGCACCAAGTAGTATATTGTGGTGTATGTAGCATAGGTTTCAAGATTACATTACTCCACATCTGGGCCTATGAGCACATTGCAATGCTATAGCTAGTGATTACCCTTGTGGATATAGACAATGATGAGCTTGCAGTATACAGATATGGGGTGATGACTTCTCTTTAGTACACAAGTATCATAGGTATGCCACACTAGAGGTGGGTGATTGATGAGATGGTAATATTTCAATGGAGGCCTTGGATCCATGTCCACCGATGGATCGATATGATGAGCAGTTATTCTATGCCTACCAGGAGAGATATATGTAGGGGGATGAGAAAGGATGATCGAGTGTTACCTCCCAGATAGGGTAGCTCGTCAGTTCAAAGAGGTACAGGATGCACCACAAGATGGATACATGGTTGTGTTCACTAGGACTTCTCGAGAGACTGCTTGGGGATAGTAGACCCCCCCAAGTTGCAGTGGATGAGTTTAGGAAATTGGTTGCATAGTTGTGGGTGTATTTTGATGGAATGGGTAGGATGTTGACACCACATCAACATATCATGCATATTGGCAGGCTCATGCCCTAGTACGGTTGACAGATCCAACTATTGTTCCAGCTCCAAGTAAAGGCTGACAAAGAGGTCCTTGGTTAGGTCAACAACAATAGCTACTACATCAGGGGCCTAATGGCCATGACAAGTGAGATTGGGGACATAGGCAGGAGGATTAGCAGAGACAGGATTAGGAGCCTTCCCTCATACAAGAAGTGGATCAATGACCACCCCTACAACCACCATAGGGTCCCAATTCGTAGGATGGGAAGATCACAATGTTGATGGCACTAGCACAACAATCAATTTCCCAACTATAGTAGGTTACTTTAGAGAGAGATTAGGTGAGACAACAATTGCAAAATACTAGGGGAGAGATAGATCATTAGCGATAGCTGCAACAAGATGTTGATATTGCATTGGCATAGGAGACAAGGCGTTAGGAGTAATTAGAGGCTATGGAATAGTAGGCACAGGGATAGGCTATGGTCCTAACACATATGTATGGGAGAGCGATGCAAGAGGATGCCTACTACAAGATGTGCTGCTACAAGGAGTGCCCATAGCATCGCTGCCAACCTGTTTTCTCACATATGAGTAGGGTGGTACTGACTAGATCCCAAGGAGCCCCATCAGTCAATCAACTTCTGTCAAGTTCTCACCAAGGTAATCGACAGATTCAAGGATAGTTGACTCATATGAAAAACACTTTTTAGATGTTCAACCTGATTATTGATGTATATACATTCATTTCCTCTGTTTTGATAGCCTTTTGTATATTATTTTGATGATATTACACACTAAATTTGATTTGTATCATGTCATTCAATTATATATATATATATGAGATGACTTTGATGTGACATTATATGATATGATGTCCCTTTATTTCATGCTTTATGTATGTATGGATGCATATGATGTGTTATGAATGTATGACATGGATGCAAATGTGATGTATGTTTTGTACCTTTCTTTTTAATATCTTTTCTTTTTGATATATGATGGTTTAGGATGTATGTATGGATGCATTGATTTTTGTGATATGTTCATGCTATGGATTTAATGTTCAAATGATTATGTAATGTCATAAGATGCTTAGAATAACAAATCTATGTTATCTGAAACAACTTAAATGATGATGAAATGCAAATGAGATGGATTAAGATACTTAGAATAACAAATCTATATTTTCCTAAAAAAACTTAAATGATGATGTAATGAATGGATGATATTTCCTATTATGATGATATGCTATGATTATGAAGGATGTGTATATGTTGAAATTTTGTGGATGCAAGATGGATGTATTGCTATTTTTGTTGAATGTCATGATACCATGTTAGCATGGAAAGAGGATAGAAGAATGAGAGGGATCAACCCTTGATTATGAGAAGATGTATTAGACTAACAAGCCTATGAGACATCAAGACTTAATTATATATGATGATGAGTGATGATGATTTGCTTATCTAGGGATTGGGACACAAATGGCACAACTTTCCTTATGTTTGATAAAACACATAGATACGATGCATCAAGGTATAAACAACCAAGATGGCATGTAATCTAGTGCAATGGACTTCGACTCAACAAAAAGATAGGAGTATCGTTGTTCATAGTGGAAACCTTGCTAGGATGCACTTTAGACTCTTTGAACATCTCAAATCAAAACATAGAAAGGCATAACCTCCCAATGTAATAGTCAACAAGCTATTCAAAAAATCCTCCACACATATCTAACAAAGGAAGTATTCATCAAGGTTAGTTTACAAGAATATCCAACAAGCAGAGCAAATGAAAGATAATGATCCATGCCCCATTCCTTTCTCTCTAAATCATTTTGTAGACATCATTGAGAGGTCATTGGAATGAGTGCAATAAGATAAAGCATAAGAAAAGATCAAACAAATAAACAAGCTAATGTTCTTCCTACCTCTAGCCAAGACAAAAACTACGGTGATGTCTAATGGTGATTTCCATTGTAGGAAGGATGCATCCTAGGACATGAATATCAAATGATGTTGAAACTAATGGGATGGCGAGCTATTGATACCAAGAGTTAACCAACTTATTTACCTATCAACCTAGACTTAAGACTTACATTTTAGGTTTATGCTTTATTAACTTGCTATACTTGATTCCACTTGTCTTACAAAAGTTTGAAGATGAAAATCAATTTATTATGATTGGATGGGATGGGTGATTTTGGAATTTTTTGAATATTTCAATGTTTTTGGTGTTTCATAATGTTTTTGAGGTTGTTTTGGGATTTTTTCTTGAGATATTTTATAAATGTTTTGATTTTCAAGTTCTCAAATGTTTTTATATTTTTTGAGATTTTGACCAAGAACCTAACCTAGATGACTATCCTAGGGTCCTTGAGGACTGATCAAATATTAGCCTTTCCTACATTATACATGTAGAGACCTCATAGTTTGACTGATACAGACCTATTTATTGATGATGTTTGAACATTGATGAATTGCCAATTTATTATGATGAACACCTAAAGTACCTAACCTAATGCCTCATGGGTTGGTCAAAGATCATCCTTGCCTACATTCCAACTCAGAGACAATGTAGTTCAACATGGTTACTATATTTTTGACTTTTTCTAGTTTCAACCTTTTTTTTGATTTTGACATATTTTGGATGTTTTTTTTTTTTTCTTTTGTTTTATGAATGTTTTGGGCTTTTCAATGTTATGAAATATTTTAAGGATATACACGAATTCAATCTGATGTAAGGATAAACAAATTCCCCTAGCATGATGTGATAGACTACCTCAATATGGGCAAGATAAATTGACCTTTGGAATGTTCCAATTAGTACTAAAGGGGAACATGATACACACAAGATCCAACTATGATACAAATGCAGATGGGTTATGGAAAGAATAATGGAATGAAGGATGAATGTGATGGAAAGTGATATGTGAATAAGCCAAGGAATCAATGATGGATGGACAGTGCTTTATTTACACAAGGTGCTTGATTGTCAATTTTTCACCAAGGTATTTTCCCAAAGTGCCATCGAAGTGGTTTTCACTAGAGGATGATTTTTTTTCTTTACTATTTTCAATCCTTCTTTTTTTTAATTTTGTTATTTTTTTATTTTTTTGTATTTTTGGATCCATACCTTGCAAGCCTAGGTATAAAACTTTTTAGGATGAGAGCTATTGATAGGTTCCTACAAGGCTTCACCTTTAGGTATCAACAACCGATATGTTCCTAATTTATAACTTGCTATGATGATGAAGATTCCCAACCAATTGGGTTAAAACTTGCCTTTGTTCTATGGATTTGGTACATTCTTCTAATTCTCCTTCAACAAAAGCTCTACTACCTAAAAGGACCAAATTTGTATCTTCTTGTTATAGCTCCTCTTGAGATGGTTCTAATAAACTTGTAAGTGATTCAAGGCATCTAGGCAATGTTCATCCAGTAGCTCCAACTCATTCAACCATGACACTTTGTATTCTTCATCGGTGATGACATTCTACAAAGATATTTGTAAGGATGGGAGCTCGACCTCAATAGGTAGGATAGCCTTAGATCCATATACTAGGGAGTAGGGTGTTGTATAGGTGTAGGTGTGTGGATATTGGTTCTATAAGCTCATAAGAAAAGGTTTAGCTGTAAGTGCCAATCACAACCAACTTCATCGACTATTTTCTTAAGGATTTTCAAGATAGTTTTATTCATAGCCTTAGCTTGGCCATTACCTTTGGGGTAATAAGGGGTGTAGAACTGGTGTTGGATGTTAAATCTTTGGCATAATTCACAAACATCCTGATTCTTGAAGGGTGTCCCATTATCTAGAATAAGGGCTTGTGGAGCATCATAATGGTAGATAGGTAGTTTCTAGGATGAACTTGGAGATCTGTTTGCTTGTGATATATGTCATAGGAATGGCTTCTAC
>VDFB02061200.1:0-24693 GCA_007258455.2 Sequoia sempervirens | reverse complement strand
CCACAATGAATCATATTCCTTGCTACTGATAGTGAAAGTAATGTTGTCGTACACTCTAAGCCTCCAAATTTAGGATTACTTAATTGAAGTACATAGTAAATACTATATTTACCTAATATCTTTTTCAAATAGTTGCAAATAGCTTCCTATTCCTTGTGTAAGAGTTCCTTACTATAAAATGTTCATATTCTCTTTGAGGATTGCCATTTCTCAGTATTACCAATATCCTCATTTTGTAAAATTTTGGGTGAGCTTTTCATGTAAGGGTCAATTTTCTTCATCGAGCTCATTTAAGAATTCACTTTGCAGTAAGCAGATATCATTAAAGACATTAGTTAAATTTAGAATGTTTCTTATTTTCCTCTTATGAAAAGATCTAATAAGTTGCTTCCCATAATGAAAATTCCCTTCATGCCCATTATCATGCCATACCAACAAAGAACTGATATTGATGAATGCCACCAGTTCTAATAGTTGATGATATCCAAATCAACCCTTTTGTTTCTCTGAATGATCTTTTCTTTTGCATTGTGATAAAGACAAATCAAGTTGCCTCCAAAGTTGTTTCAAAAAACTGATCAAAATTTCTCCTAGAGCCACAAAATTTTACCAGTATCTTGACTTATGGTAGATGAATATATTTGCAAAATTATTTTGTGTGAAATTAAACAGATCCAAAATTATGATTTTTCAAAATGTGCTCCTGAGACTGATTTTCAACTGATTTTTCTAACCATTAAAATCAAGTTTCACAATATGAGAACCTAAAATTCACATTAAATTTTAGGCTCTAACACATTCAAAAACATCATTTAACATATAATTTAGCCATTAAATCCATATAAGCCTATTTTCATTTAAATTCATGAAATATCAAATTCAAATACAATAATTAAATCAAACACAACTCATAATTCCCAAATTTAAATTAAACAATAGATAAATTTCATTTCTTTCCTTCTATTTTCCCTTTTCTCAAAGCTCAGAGAATATTTTAATAATGAATAAGTCATTTAAATTCTAAATATTTCAATTGTGGAAGAACATAGAATTTAAACCATCAATTAAGTTAAACATTCATTGTTCATTCACAACATAGAGATTCCATAATAACTCCTAAATTGGATTTGGGTTCACATAAGGTCAAATATGACACATATCATACTCAATTCGAGTATGACCAAGGAATGGATATGAAGGGGCCCAATGTGACATCTCTAAATTAAACATCATTGGGGAATAAATCAGACCTATGTATCCAAGTGGATAAATAACCCCGTACCTATAACCATTCAATACACATCAAGGGCACCTGCTCAATGCATATACAATTGAAGCATAACATAATTATCCCAATAGGGTCAAATACCATAAGCATAAAATGAAATCTATACATCCATCATATAAATAATTAAATAATCATTCCTTCTTAATGTCAATAATCAAGGTTACATTTAATCACAACATATATAGTGCATATCACCAAATTGAAGCATAATAATAAACCAATCATGTAAACATACAAAATTCTAACAACTAACATATTAAGGAATCTCATATCAAACATGTGGTGGTTCATACATATCATTTAGAGCCATAAAATAATCACCACATCAAACACAAGGAAATAGTGAAGCTAAAACACTGACTTGCATTAACAGGAAGCAAATGAGAGGGGCACTATAGAATTCACCTATAGTATGGGTTACACCAAAAAACTATATTTTAATCATTTTGAATAAGCTAGGCTTGTTATTTTCATCAATGAAAGATGGGATTTGATTCATTAGTTGGGAGAGTTATTGAGTTGGAGGTGAAGGCCATGATTGAATTATTTGGTTGGTTAGCAAGTTGGAGCTAGGTTGGTTTGGAAATAAGCTAAGAAACCTAGGTAAGTTCCAACTGATCAAGGAAACTTCCTTAAGAACAACCTCCTAGAAATTGAATACATTAATCAAGAGAATATAAACATGAAATTATCAAGAAGCCAAAGAATTTAATATCTAGTTCTTAGAGAGAAGAAGCGTAGTCGAGACTAAGATAAGTCAGGATTTGAATGAGAATATTGCCTTCCCTTTGGATACAATTAGTTAGAGAGAGATAATTGATTAGGCTCAACTTGAATGGAACCAAAATGTCCCATTTGATTTGGAATACAAATCCACCAATTAGAGAAGAGGCCCACCAATTATTTAGAGCTAGAAATAATGGGATATGTTGCATCTATCTAGATCAATCACTTATTTATAAATATTAGTCTTATATGTATGTACACTTCCTCTACCATTAATCAAATTAAAGCTAAAATAGGTTTGAAAAAGCTTATATAAAGGTTGCATCAACATTAATAAGAGGTTGAACAACATCCTTGGCCATGTAAGGATGAAATATGCTAGTATAAAAGGCCTTGGTCTTCTAGGTCTTGTAAGGGAAAAAATTCATAACTGTACTTAATTTGATAAAGTTACACTACTCCTTGGTATGGGGCAATAATTTGAGTTTATAAGACTATGAGGAGAGTAGTGAGAAGGAGAACACAAACAAACCTCTTTTTTTAAGTTAGAAAGAGTTGAATAATTTCATTTGATCATTGAGGTTGTCGATGTTTTGAATAATTAGGAGGTCAACACCCATCCTACCCATATATAGCTTGTTTAAATATAGTTAGAAGAAATTATAAGTTTAGATAATCTTTAAAAAAAAAAAAACTATTTCATTGTATAATAATTATCTATGCCTATTATATACACCTAAAATTGGTCTGGAGAAAATTAATTAAATACTAGTTATTTAATAAATAAATCTTTAATTCCTCTACTTATAAATAAATTGCAAAATTTATTTATATTGTTCACTTTCTTATATTTTATCTATCTTAAATCATTTTCTTCTTGTTTTAATTAAATAAACAACTTTAATTAGTTAGTTTTATTTAATTAACTCCCTTTTATTAAATTCAAATTTTATATTTGAATTTGAGCACACATTTCTACTAACTTCTCACCTTCCACCTCATCATGTATCTCATGAAAATAAATATTCTTAATATTTAAATTGGCATTTATCTCAAAAAATTATAACCAATTTGAGACACTTGGATTCCTCCTCCATTTGATTCTCCTCCACACTTGACATTTGTTCCACTAAAGGGAACATTATCCTTGGTTCTCTCCAACCTCTTCACTTTCGACCGTTCATCTCTCCAGATCAAATCTAGACCGTTGAATCCTGCCACATCAGCCTATGCCTTGGAGAAATCTATAAATGCAGCCTCATTTACAACATTTCATATAGAGAATTGAGCATAAGTACATTTTGCAAAAATTTCATTGTGATCTTAGCATTAGCATTGAGCATTTTAGTATCATTTAGTTTAATCAATCATGGCTTTAGCATTAGTTGCATCTTAAGTTCTGTAATTGTGTCACACCATTTCCATTATCAATATCATAGCATTATCATAATATTTTCACAATCATTTACAACATATCATTTAGCAATAAATCATGTAGAAAGGTTTATTGCATTTCTAGCATCTCGTTCTTTAGGTGGTCATTTGACAAGTCTTGTGCATACACACAACTAAGAACCAAAATGATTTGAAAAATCCCTGGAGATAGAGAACAATGGGATGAAATTAGAGAGTTTTTTTCTTTTAGTTTGATTATTGTTATTTGAATTCTCTCTAAAATAATGTTTCATTGATTGTGTAGTATTTCTTGCTTTATGCACTTATACACATTTTAATACTTCACATACATTTTGGCACCCACCGTGGGGCCTAGCCCCATTTTTAACATTTTTTTGGAAAGTTTTTGTTCACATGTTTGGGTGTGAATTTCAATGTAGCACACCTGAAGCATCTTTCAACACATCCATATGATCTTTTGGCACATCCAGTTCCTATTCTAGCACACTTGGCAGCTCTTTTGGCTCATTCGGTCTCTGTTTCAACACATTTGTGGGATCTTTCAACACATATGTATGATCTTTCAACACATCTGGTTGTTCTTCTAGTGCATACAAGACTTTGGTTTTCATTTTATGCTTTCCAAAAGAGCACATTTAGTCTGTTTATTAGCACATCTAAGGAATCTTTCAATGCATATGATTTTTGTTCTAGTGCATTCATTTTTATTTGTAGAAACTTAAAATTCGGGAAACTAATTGTTGTATTTCTATTTTGTAGGTGATTTAAATGTTTTCAAAGACAATTATTTGAAACTACTAATGGTTTTTGTAGGGGCTAGAGTTATTTTTTCTTCCTTTGATTAAATTAGGCACCTAGTTTAAATACAAGGTTAATGAACCCCATGTATACTATGCTTGTAAATTGATAGGCCTATGATCTCCCCTTCACTAGGTGACTAGAATGCCAAACTCACTCTTTCATTTAATGCATTAGAACCTTTAGAAGGCCTACCGTAGTGGTAAAAAGTACTCACCCTACGGGAACGACCTAAGTGGGAACGACTAAAGCCAAGTATTCTAGCCCACTATAATCAAACATGATTATGAGGAAACTCCTAGTCAACAGTAGTATGCATTGATAGCCATCCCCAAAGCCTTTGTTCTAAAGGTTGGGAGGTCTCCTGAGGGAGTTTATCATTTGTTGCACTGAACAAAAACCCTTACTAAGAGCTTTAAGTTTCGTAGCTAGCCGAGTCAGTTTCTGAACATTTTTAATATTCATAGTGCAAGGGGAGGGAAGAATCTTCCCCCAAGATACTCACTGTATAACTACCAAGGATTACTAGCCAAAAGTGAAGGATTCGACTTTGGTTAAGACTTGGTAAAGGAAAAAACATGGACGCCCTCTAGGGGGTGATACGACTGTGTGAGTTGACATAGTTCTAAGATGTGGGATATGATATTATTAATGAACCTTGACATTAGAAAAGTGACTAATATGTTTTCTATTGTTTAATACCTATGGAAATCAAAGGGATTAGACTAGATCCTTGAACATACACTTAATGTTTAGTTCATAGGGTGAAATAACTATTTTACAAATTCTTGTTGGTTGAAATCATTTTCAAGAGATCATCCATTAAAGAACATTTAATTCACTTGATTCAAAGACAAGAAAACCAAGCACACTCCTTGATCAAAAGATCCTTCATTCAGAAAACACCCAATTCACTAAGTTGAAACTGAGAAAATTAGACAGACTTTAAAAAATGGCGATCATCTCCATATTAGCACATTGACTTCATATTCTAGCACATTTGTCTCATTTTCTAGCCCATCTAGCCTCTATTTTAGTGCATCCATCACACCTTTCAGCACATTTATTCTTGGCAGATTTGGCTTACGTTTTAGTGCATCCAGCTTATGTTTTAGAGCATTTGGCTCACCTTCTAGCACATCTAGTTTCGGTTTTAGTGCATCCATCATACCTTTTGGAACATATAGGTCATATTCTGGTGCATTCACCTAAGATTCTAGCAGAGTTAAGTTGAATGTTTGCTAGATAACTTGAATCACATTTAGGGGCAATCTAGCACATCTCTGGTTGGTTCTAGCACATTCATCATATCCTTCAACGCATCTAGGGTATTTTCTAGCACATTGCCTTCATATTTCAACACATTTAGTCCATGCTCTAGCACATTTTACCTCAATTTTCTAGCATATCATATTTCTATTCTAGCACATATAGAGGGGTAGTCTAGCACATCTGGTCACTCTTCTAGCATATTTAGCTCATCCTTCAGCATATGCACAATATTTTCCAGTGCATTCACTAGGTCTTCTAGTGCATTAAATTATTGTTCTAGTGCATCTAAGGTACATACACATCCAATCTTTGTTCTAGTGCATTTGGTCACTATTTTAGTGCATTTGGTTGATTTACAAACAAAGAGCTGATTTGAACATTTTTTAGACAATTAACATTAGATTTAGGGAATTTTTCCAGAATACAAATCATTCCTTATCACCACAGTAGGATGAAATTGACGAAATTGGATTCTACAAGTGAATTCTTTTAACTAAACTTGGATCAAACCATCTTAAAGTGTCTAAATCATCAAACCTATCATCTAATTGTTAGTTGAGTTTCATCATAAGGATTTATCATCCTTCATCATGAAACAAACACTATACAATCAGACCTCCCTGGGTCTCATCAATAGAATCCATCATTCTATTTTGACTTATTAATATCCTTGTCACTCTCTAAACAAAGATCAAAGTAAAGTAAATCTTTACCACTTGTATGCCCATTTTAACAAGATCTCCAAAATAAAAACTCAAAGAACAAGAACTTGAAACTCAAAACATCATGGCTGAAGTTGAAGAAAATCCCTTTCATAGATTCCACCAACCTGAAACTACTTAAATAATTGATGAAGACATTCAAATAGCTCAACATAACCCCAAGTTCCACAAATTCATGGAAAAGGTTTTAGAAAAAGATGGAGAAAAATATTTTTTGATGTTGGAAAACCAAGTTGTGAAATTTCCTCATGATTTTGGCATCAACCAATTGAAAGGAACTCCCATGAGGATAGAGGTTTATTCATGAAATAATAATCCAATGAATGCGTTGACCCAACAAATACAAAATCTTCAAACACAAATTCAAGACATGCAAAGAGGAACCACAAAAAGATATTTGTTGCAAGATATTTGTCCTTATCCTTTTGATAGAAGTCTGAATATGATACCATTTCCTCCAAATTGTGACCTCCCAAAATATGACAAGTGTAATGGAAAATTTGATCTTATAGATCATGTAAGAGAATTTTGTACCATGAGTCTTGAGTTCGCACATGAAGATACCTATTTGATGAGATTGTTTCCATGAAGTTTGGGTGGCCATTGCATGGAATAGTTTTCAAAACTTCCACTCAGTATTATATCCTTTGAAGAATTGGTCAATAAATCATCACTCAATACTCATACAACATCCAACACAAGATTACCATGAAGGACCTTTGCAACACAAAACATAAAAAGGGTGAATCATTCCTCATATTTTTACAAAGATGGAGAAGATTATTTTCTAGATATCCTTGTCCTGTACTTGAAAAGGAAAAGATGGAAATCTTCATTGAAAATTTGAACGATGAGATGAGCTATAGACTCGAATTGAAATGCCCACCCAACTTTGAGAAAATGATTGAAAATGAACACAAAATTGAGGAAGCCTTGGTTAAGAGAGGAGTCTTAAAAATATATAATGAAGGAAACAACTTAGAAAAATCCTCCAATCATTATAACAACAATGAGAAACCTAAATTTTGGAAAAGAAACAAAATGTTGGTAATGATGGTGTAGTTGAAATTCATAATGCAAAACCGACCTTTAATCTATTAGGAATTATACCCAAGACCAATCAAAACACCAACCAAAACACCAATCAAAACAACAACCAAAATAATATTGAATCTAAACCACCACCATATTTAACACCATCAAATCAAAGAATATTTACACCTTTGGGATAGTCACTCAAATCAACATTAAAAGAATTTTTTGCATCCAAGCTTATAACATTACCAGAGGCACAAGATTGGGAACCAAGAGTAAAAAATTTATGGTTTAATGATGCATGTTATTATAATTTTCACAAAAAACAAAGGTTGCAAAAAAAATGATTGCATGCAACTGAAACATTTGGTGCAATATTTAATTGATAGAAAGGAAATATCAATAGAAGGATCCCAAACAAATGTTGATCATGGAGCATTCAAGAACCCTTTACCTAACTACAAAAAAGGGGAGTCCTCTTCATCAAACACCAAAGGGAAAAATGTGAACTATGTTTATGATTCTACCATTCTCCATATTGAGGTAGTTGATAACCAAACCAATGATATTTCTACAGTAGATGATCAAACTAATGACATTGAAATCAATGATGAACAAAAATTTGTTGCAGCTGGTAATCAAATTAATGGCATCACAATTGAGCATGAACATGAAATTGTTACAGCTGAAATCCAAATCAATGACATCAAACAAGAAATGGTTGCAAATGATAATTGAGTTAATGTCATCAAAATAAAAGACAAACAAGACAACATGCCAGTAAACACAACCACAAGAGCTCATTCTAAGTATGTATTGAAGGGAAGTACTTCTAAAACACCTGTCACCCCATCAAATCAATACAAAATTGTGGACCAATTGCAAAAGATACCAGCTCAAATATCCATATTGGAACTTCTCAAAATTTTACCAGCCCACAAGGATATTTTGGAAAAGGCTATAGTGGAAACTACAGTACCTTCCAATTTGGAAGTTTTTCAATTCCAAGCCATGGTGGGACATTTGGCCACACCTCATTTCCTATGATTCTCAAAAAATGATGATGCATCCCTTACTGATCCACATAACACAACCCTTCATAGTGAGGTTATCATTCATAAACATCAAGTCAAACACGTTCTCATAGATGGAGGAGCCAGTCTAAATATCTATACTTTAAAACTTGTTCGTGCACTAGGTTTCCATTGATGCTAGAAGAAAGATCACTATCAAATCCTATGATGATGAAGAAATATCCTCCCAAGGACTAATTGTCTTACCAATCCAAGTGGGAGAAATCCAAAAATATATAGTTTTACAAGTTTTGGACAAATATTTAGCATACAACATACTCTTGGATCGACCTTCGATCCATGAGATGCAAGCAATGCTGTCAATGTATCACAGTGTTTAAAATTCCCCTTTTAATGGACAAGATATCACCATCTCAGTTGATTCCAACAATCCTCAATATTGTAATACTCTTAAGACAGTTCAAGATACTTTTGTACCACACAACAGGGAAGTTATCACTTTTATTTCATTAAAAAATGAAGGTCAAATCAATTCTTTGTCAAATCAGCCTAAGAAAAAGGTTCAATCAAAAGATAAAGGTATTGGTGATTCCACTTCCTCCAACAATGAAATTCAACTAAATTTTTTGTCAAAACCATTTGACAAAAAAGTTTAGTTGAAGTACAAAGGCATCAATGAATATTATTTTGAATAATCCTTATGTCTATCACAACTATTGCCTTCTCCAAGGTCATATGGGAAGCCATCAACATCAAGACAACAATCCTCACAACCTATCACACTCTTTGATGGTAAGTTTGTAAAATCAAGCACCCTAGTGGATGAATATGAAGACAAGGATGTTTTAAATTGGTTGCAAAAAGATGAAGAAAGATCACAAGCATAAACTTCCAACATGCTAATAGAGCCATATGGTAAAGGGTTTACAATCCTAGAGAAGATGGGATATGATGGAAAAGGTCTTGTTGGAAAAAGAAAATAAGGTATAGTGGAACCGATTTAGCCTACCATGACCAACTCAAAGGACAAGACATGGCTAGGATACAAAGAAGAGTCAAAAGAAGAAACCAAGCAGCAGATTTGTGAGCGAATCCTCCAATTACGAGATAGTTCTAAAATAGACTCCAATGAATATAAATGGGACTTGCTATCTAAAGAATCTTTTGAAGACAAAGAAGTTGATGTAATATAGAGGTATGCACCCACATGCATGGAGGGACAAAGTTTAGGGTCTAGACCACTTGAATTTGGATCATTACATATCGATGACTCTAGTGAAGATGATTAGACATTGAGTGAGATAGATCATTTGGAAGAGAGTAACATCATAGACCTTGACATTTCTATCAAACAATTTGATGGAATTTCCATCTTGACACTCACCCCTTTTGACCTTAACCAATATGATTATTCTTTACCATTGGTATACCCCAAACTAATTGACTAGGACCAAACTGAGCTGCTTGATATCCCCATCTTTCCAAATGATGATGTCATTGTGAACTTCCTTTGTTTTGAAAATCCTGAAAAAAGTTCCACCAATGAATCTCATAACGAAGCTTTTGACAAGGGGAGTGCCAAATATCTCAGTTGCAATATGAATATTGAAAATTGATCTAATGGTGAAAACCATTTAATGGCAGTATTAGATCATAAAAAAGTAAAAATAAAGAGCATTTCCAATGGTGAAAACCTCTTTGAGGCACTGAAGGATGGGATATTTGACACTCTTCCCGAACACTATCATGAGAGATCTTCAGTACTGGTGGAGCCCACACAATCCATCAACATTGGTACAACTAAAACAGTCAAGACTCTACATCTAGCAGCATCCATGACAAAGGAAGAAAAACCAAGCTTCACTAAGTTCTTTGAAGAGAGACAAATCAGCTTTAGTTCATCCTATGTTGGCATGCTAGGTATAGATTTAGAGCCTATAATGCATCACTTATCACTACCACTGGGGTGAAGCCAATGAAGAAAAAATTGAGAAAAATGCATCCATATATTGCCCTCCTAGTGAAAGCTAAATTGAAGAAACTATTACATGTAGGATTTATCTAACCTATTGATTATGTTGAATGGATCTCAAACATTGTGCCAGTTTTGAAACTAGATAATATCATCTGGATATGTATAAATTTTAGAGATCTTAACAAGGCTTGTTCAAAGGATGAATTTCCTTTTCCTAACATTGGCATCATCGTGGACTTAACAACAGGTCACACAATGCTATCACTCATGGATGGATTTTCATGTTATAATCAAATAAAAAATGCACCAGAGAACCAAGAAAAAAATGATTTCACTTGTCCATGGGGTAGATTCATTTGGAATTCCATGCCTTTTGGGTTAAAGAATACATGAGCCACTTATCAACCTACAATGACTACAATATTTCATGGCATGATACATACTTTCATGGAAGACTATGTGGATGACCTGTTAGAAAAATCATTCACTAGAGAAGGACACCTAGAAATCCTAGATAAAATATTCACCTGATTGGAGAAATTCAATGTGCATTTAAACCCAAAGAAGTGTGTATTTGGAGTGACACCAGCTAAACTCTTAGGATATATAGTCTCAGCTAAAGGTATTGAAGTAGATCCAATGAAAGTCAAAGCCATCATGGATATGCCTCCTACTAAGAACATCAACCAACTCAGATCCTTACAAGGATGATTCCAATCTATCAGAAGGTTCATCACACAACTAGAAAACAAAAGTCACCCTTTTACCCACTTGCTACACAAGAATGTTTCTTTTAAATGGGATGAAAAATATGAATCTTATTTCAATCAAATGAAACAATATATGATGAGCCCACCTATCTTGGTACCACCAACAGAAGGAAAACCACTACTAATCTACATTGAAACTACTGAAGTATCTTTGGGAGCTTTGCTAGCCCAAGAAGACTCCATAGGAAAAGAAAGGGGCGATATATTACATCAGTAGAAAACTAAACAGTTATGAGATTAATTATGCATTCATTGAAAAGTCTTGTTTAACAGTAGTGTTTGCTACACAGAAATTGCAACACTACATGTTAACACACACCATCAAATTGATAGCAAAGATAGATCCATTGAAATATCTACCTAGCAAATCCAATTTAACTAGAAGACTAGCAAAGTGGGTAATGATATTAAGTGAATTTGACATCTAGTATGCGGACAAAAAAGCAATCAAAGTCCAATTGATAGTAGATAAGCTAGCTAAATCACCATTATAAGATAATTATCCCATGCACATTGAGTTTCTAGATGCAAATTTCCTTACAATGTCAACACAACAGTGGATATTATACTTTGATGGATCTTACACACAACATGGATTAGGTGTTGGAATATTATTTGTCACTCCTCATGGACACACCATTCCAAAATATTACAGGTTGATGTTTCCTTGTACTAACAACACAACTGAGTATGAAGCATTAATCATTGGTATGAAGGTAGTAGTGGGATGGAAAATCATAGAGTTACAAGTCTATGGAGACTCTCAACTAGTCATAAATTAGGTTAATGATGATTATCAGACAAAGGATGACAAGTTGATTTCATACAAGAGAATGGTGGATGACTTCAAGAAGTACTTTTTTGAAATAAAATTTGAAAAAATTCCAAGAGTGGACAACAAAGTTGCAGATGCCATGACAACCATTGTTTCTCTATTGTAGATACTAGAAAAATGAGCTCGTCATGAATTCATGGTGGAACAACTATTTAATCCCACTTATGATAACCCTGAATGCCAAGTTGTGTACCATCTAGTCAAGGTTGAGGCTTCAATCTATGGGAAGATCTACACCTATCTAAAAGATAATACCCTACCACTAGATCTATCTCGAAACCAAAAACATAATTTTATCTGACAAGTAGCTCAACATACCTTGATAGTTGATGTACTTTATTGATGAGGTCTTGATGGTACTCTCCTTTAGTCTCTTGAACATAAAAAATATAAAATGACTTTACGAGAGGTTCATGAAGGTATTTGTGGCACTCATTCAAGTGGTCTTACTCTTGCTAAGAAACTCCTACGCTTGGGGTATTACTAGTCAAACATGGAGAAATAATCCTTTCAATTTGTCAAGAAGTGTCAAAAATTTTAGGTCCATGGAAACCTCATACATGTACCAGCATAGGAATTGTAACCATTTGCATCAACTTGGCCTTTCTATCAATGGGGACTTGATCTTGTGGGAAAAATACATCCATCTTCCTCTAATGGTCACAAATTCATAATCATAGCCATGAAGTATTTCAAAAAGTGGATTGAAGTTGTACCATTGACCAACATCACTGGAAAACAAAATGCCTCTTTCATCTTGAATTACATTATCTATTGGTATGGCATCCCCAATTCCATTGTCATGGACAATGGTAGACCTTTCAAAATCAAGATGTATAGGAACTTTATGAAAAATTTCACATCCAGCATCGATTTTCCACACCATACTACCCTCAAGGGAATGGCCAAGTAGAAGCATCAAACAAACCATCTTGAAAATATTGAAGAAAACCGTCAACGATGTTGGACATGACTGGCATGTTCAACTAAATCTTGCTTTGTGGGAATATTGTACCAGCATCCACACCCCTACAGGAGCCACACCATATGCTCTTGTCTATGGATCAAAGGCCATTTTACCAATGAGGTTGAGCTACCTTCCCTACGAGTGTCTTTGAAGGGAATCATTTCAGAAGAAGATTATAGAGTATCCAGGCTACAAGAGTTGGAACTGTTGGATGAACGTCATCGACATGTAGTTGATCACCTAAAATCCTATCAACAAAGGATGTCCAGAAGCTATAACCATAGGGTAAAACCAAGAACATTTCAAGTTGGTGACTTGGTCCTGAAAGAAAACCCTCGTAATCAACAGGATAGGGAAAATAAAGGAAAACTCAAACCAAATTGGCTAGGTCCTTTTGTCATTTATCAGTCTTTGGATCCGAGCATATCAATTGTCTACACCTGAAGGGGACCTATTTGAAGAACCCATCAATAGTCTTCATCTCAAGTTATACACCTAACTCATCCAGTGCATGGTCAAAAGTCAAAAATCCAAAAAAATTAGAAAATATCAAAAAAAAAAGCAAAAAGAGAAAATACAAAAAAAAGTGAAAAATCAAAAAAATTATTACTTTGATGAGAACTTGGGAAATAGGCATCTTGGTAACAACAAAAATATCATATAATCTGAAAAAGGTGTAATAAAAACCTGGCAATAGGCACTATTTGTGATAGATTAGCTTTTCCATCTATTGTTGTGTGTGTCAGTCATCCGCTTTCTGCCATCACTATGCCTGATCATCAGATGAAAATCATGTAAATATCTGGGCATTGTGGTCATTTATCATCCTAGATTGGTTATCATTGTGCATATCCATAATAAATGGTTGGTTTCTCATTGACAGAAAAATCCTGAACTCGCTGGGGGCAACCTGCTTTGAGCTTAACACAACAGACAAGAAAACAATTAGACAATGTAGCAAACATAACAATCACAATAAAAATAACTCAACATTGAACATTGATCAAAATTTTAAACATCAACCATCCAAACCAACAACACAATCAATCAAAACTAATCTAAATGGATGATACTTTTCTGAAACACGGTTTTATCACTTTAGCATGAATTTTCAACTATTGTATCTTGATTTTTGTTATCATTTCTTTTGAGAAACTCAAGGATGTCATGGACTAGAGGAGCTATGATTGAGAATGATATTTTCTTTTTCTGTTGTTTGTGAGTTAATCATTACTATTGTGCAAATTTTTGTGGGACATGCTCTACAAAGTATCATTAATGACATTTTGAATTTGCATAGGAAAGGATTAACTCTTGTCTATTTTACGCAAGCAATACTCAAGTCATCTCAGTTCAATTATGCCTAGATTCTTGTATTAATTTGCAATATCAAAAACCCATGGAAGTTGTACTCAAGTCATCATGGTCTAATTATACCATCGATGTTTCTACTAACTTTCAACATATTAAAAGGCTCAATGATGATATCAAGCACAACAAATTGGCTACCAAAATGACAACTTTGCATAGTTAGATTTGCATGGTTAAGATAAATTGCATCCATACTAGTTTTGCATCTGCATTATAGATCTTTCCAAGGCTGGAAAATTTCAAAATGATTTTATCTCTCTCATCAAAGGATTGAGTACATTTGACACTTACAAAAATAAAATCATTCACATATAGTTGCATAAAAATCATCATCATAAAATCATGCATATATTAGTAAAGCAGTATCATCGATCATCCATCCATGCATTAGATAATATATTTGCATTCGAAAAAAAATAAAAAATAAATGCATTACATCTTAAGTTGCATAATAAAATCCATTTCATCTAGTATAAAGGAATCATCTATAAAACATATAGAATCATAAACCATGTATCGTCATTTCATCATTGCATCGATACATAATCATGTCATAATCATATAAGCATCATATAAACATCACATATCATATAGAACAAAAATTAAATGCATCCATCATAAGCATTCATCATAAAAGCATATAGATAACATATAGATCAATAAGTATTGGCTGCATCTCATATATAATCTCAAAATAAATGTCAAGTGTATAATGATATCATAAAATGTCAAGAGATAGATACAAAATGTGGTAGAATATCATAATGCCTCTAACTGAACAAGTGTATACATCATCAAGTGCTAATACATCAAATTTCAACATCAGAGCTATGTGCTTCTCCCCTTAGACAATGTTGGACCCATTGCGCCTCTTGCTGCACCACCCAATGGAACTACAACTAGATCCTTGGGAGGTGGCCCAATCACACCTCTACTAATCATCTGTGAGTGGCTACAACCTAACCTTGCACCAACCGACTGAGCATAGCTTGGGGCACACCACTCTGGAGGAATTGCATCATAGTATCGAAGCCTGTAATACTCAGAATCTCTAGAAAAATGGCAAACATCCCTCAGCATATTCATTGTACTAGTCCCCTTAACAAATCTATATAATCTATTTGCCAAAGGCCTCTGCATGTTCGCATCTCTGTCTTGCCTCATCTCTCTTTTTTTTTAGAGAGGTGATATGTGCCTATACCTGAGCATGTGCCTATTCTTGTGCCTATATTTGTGCCTAGGCCTATGTTAGTTGTGCCTATAAGGTCTATACCTATGTTTGTAAAGTAGCTATTTGAGCCTACTACTAATGGGAGGGTAACCAAATTTGAATATATTGTGGTGTTGTAGATACCATGGATCTCCTCCTCTAAGACACTCTCACATCCAATATCAGCCCTACACCTCCCCCATCTCCATCACCTCCATCTCCCCCATCTCCATCACCTCCACCTCCCCCATCTTTTCCATCCCCTCCATCGTCACCATCTCTTCCACCTCTATCATCCCCATCTCCTCCATCTCTCCTCTATTTAGGGGCATGTGGTGCTTCCCTCTCATCATCATCCATGGTGGGCATTGGCTCCTCTAGGATGGATATCCTCAGGAAAGGATGAGTAAAGAAGTATTGGGCATAATCTTCTATCATAAGTGCATCAACAATCTTTGTATGGTAATTCCATATTTGGGGTTGTAAACCAAAGTACTCCTAATTGGCAACATTATAAGATAAGGAGGGCCCTCACTCTAGAATGTCATCTTGTCATCGTGCATACAATGCCACTCCCTAGGGCATCCCCTGAGCTCTGCTAGTTGGAGCACCCTCATAACCAAAAATCTCTCAATCACATATGGTGTCTTCCTAATCAAGTATCTAGAACTAAAAAATAAATAGCATCTCAGTATCATCCTCTGGCCACTACTCATAGTCCAAGTATGGCCGCCATGTAACTATCTCTAGATCATCCAACACATGCCACCAATACTCTAATTTTCCTAGCTTATGCTGGACAACTGGACCTATGTATCCAAAAATATAGGGTCTCCCAATGGGACGATCTTTGTTTGCAACAGGTCGTGTGGTAGCTATGTGCTCCCACGCCCAAATGTGTAGCAATGTAACCCCAATCATTAGACTAGAACCTTCAAGATAAACTACTTGATGAAGATATTGATACAAATGGGCTAGCATGCAAGATCCCTAGGCATATTTGATCCCCTATGTAATCATGCTCTCTAAAATGTGACCCCATCCAACTAATAGTCCCTTTGACTTATGGTCAGGACATAGAAATCCTCCAATGAATCCAGTAAGAACACATGGCAATGGATGATAAAATGCAACCATCTCTCGCCATGGGATCTTGTATTTGCTAACCTCGTCATCATGGAAAATCCTTCCCAACACATCAATCCCACCCTGCTTCATGTGATCGTAAACAACAAGCTCACCAACAACCAGAATCCCCAAGATACGATACACATCCTCTGGCATGACTTTCATCTCACCAGTGGCCAAATGGAAGGTGTTGTCATCACTATGCCACCTCTTATCCAAAGCAGTCAAAAGTCCCTTGTTGATCTTGTACTAGAGCATACCGATCAAAGAAGTAAAACTACATCGCGCAATCAAATCCAAATCAGCTTGCACCAGTTGTGGAATCATGTCCCGAGTCTTTGGGAATTGCTCCTAAGACTAAAGAATCCTAAAATCCTCATATGATCATAAAATATCGCAAATTAGCAATCCTATCAATCAATCAATCAACTTAAGCAACTCTAATGAGATTTTGATAGAATCTCGTATAGTGTTTATCATTGACTCTCATTTGTCACGAGGTCAATCATCATTATCCTATCATTGATCCTCACCTATCAGGAGTTCAATCATAAATACATCATCAAACATCATCAAATAATAGTTGATGTGATCATCTAACATCAAAAATAAGGAGAACAATCAAAATTTCATCATTCTAGTGTAAATGCACTCAAACAGTGCTTCTATGTGCTCAAAACATGGATGGGCTAGAAAACTTCATAAATGTGCTAAAACAAGGTCTCAAAACACTAAAACCTTAGATGTGCTAAAAAAACTACCATATGTTCCATTTTTTGCCATCTATGCACCAAAACTATATGCACTACAAAATTCCATTGATGTGCTATTTTGTGACCTACATGAGCTAAATCATCCTATGCACCAAAACATATCATGAATGTGCTAAATCATAATCCCAATGCGCCAAAAATCTAGTTGCACTAAAACATCAATTCAATGCACTAACAAATGACTTCTATGTGCTAGCTGACCCTACACGCTAAAATAGTGACCCTATGTGCTAAAGTGGACTCCCTATATGCTAAAATGCAAAAGTCAGAATTCAAAACTAAAAAAAATGGGAAAAACGCATTTCAAGTTTCAACAAGAAATTTCTTGTGGTACATACCAAAGGTCCATATGCAGTCGAGCAATTGTGATGTAAAAATTGCTCGAATCAATGGGTTTGCAACGAGATCACCATTTTTCTCAAAATCTTCCAATGAAAATGAACTCAAATGACCTTTTTCATACTTTTAACTTTTTAAGGGGTGATTAAGTGGTAATTTTTTTTATTCAAGGGGTAAACACTTTTGACCAGAGCTATGAACCAAAATACAACCACCCCAACGATGTTTGAACCTTGGTGGCAAGAACAAAAATGCCACCTATAAACCATCACACCATGCCAATATTGGCATGATTAAGTGGTAATTAAATGGGATTGATTTATTTTATTTTTCAAAGGCACCAATTAATCAATTAATCAAAGTGGCAGGTTCAGTGTTATTTTTTTAGGAGATAAATCATCACAACATTATAAAATTTGGAAATCATCAGAAGATTATCATAAAATCATAAAAATCATAAAAATTAAAAAAATTAAAAAAAAATCCTAAATATTCAAAATTTCTCGATTTATCTCCCAAGAGGGCATATATCCATCATCATTTGAAAATCAACGTCTAGGGAATATATAAAAATTTCTTTGAAGCAATGTGTAAACACATCACTTCAAAGAAGGGAAAAATATATACACCTAAAATTGGTCTAGGGAAAATTAATTAAATACTAGTTATTTAATTAATAAATCTTTAATTCCTCTACTTATAAATAAATTGCAAAATTTATTTATATAGTTCACTTTCTTAAATTCTATCTATCTCAAATCATTTTCTTCTTGTTTTAATTAAATAATCATCTTTAATTAGTTAGTTTTATTTAATTAACTCTCATTTATTAAATTAGAATTTTATATTTGAATTTGAGCACATTTCTACTAACTTCTCGCCTTCCACCTTATCATGTGTCTCATGAAAATAAATATTCTTAATAACCAATTATAACCAATTTAAGACACTTGGCTTCCTCCTCCATTTGATTCTCCTCCACACTTGGCAATTTGTTCCACTAAAGGGAACACTCTCCTTGATTCTCTCCAACCTCTTCACTTTTGACTATTCATCTCTCTAGATCAAATATGGACTGTTGAATCTTGCCACATCAGCCTATGCCTTAGAGAAATCTATAAATATAGCCTCATTTACAACATTTCATATAGAGAATTGAGCATAAGTACATTCTACAAAAAATTATTGTGATCTTAGCATTAGCATTGAGAATTTTAGCATTTTCATTTTACTATGATTTAGTTTAATCAATCATGGCTTTAGCATTAGTTGCATCTTAATTTATGTAATTGCATCACATCATTTCCATTATCAATATCATAACATTATCATAATCTTTGCACAATCATTTAAAATATATCTTTTAGAAATCAATCATGTAGAAAGGTTTATTGCATTTCTAGCATCTCGTTCTTTAGGTGGTCATTTGATAATTCTCGTGCATACACACAATCTTAGAGCCACAATGATTTGAAAAATCCCTAGAGATAGAGGACAATGGGATGACATTAGAGAGTTTTTTTTTCAATTTGATTATTGTTATTTGAATTCTCTCTAATATTTAATGTTTCATTGATTGTGTGGTATTTCTTGCTTTATGCACTTATACACATTTTAATACTTCGCATACACCTATCAATAGTAAGAAACCTTTGTTTTTACATCTACTTAACTATTTTTTGCCCAACTTCATATCTATGGTGAGATTGTGTAGTGCACATTCTAACATTCAATTCTTCTTATTTTAACATGTTATTCACTATCTAGTCCACACTAGGTGGGAGTCCCCCAACTCTCTACTATAGGTCACCTCCTCCTTGTCAATTTTGATTGATAAATCAATTAAGGGTTTGGATTAGAGTTCTATTTTTCCAAGACACTTTATCGCTTCACACTGTCCCTAATAAGAAAGAAAGATTCATAGTAAATGAGATGGGGGTTTTGATGTTGGATCAATAATTAGGGAGTGGTTTGACACAAATAAGTCCACCTAGAATTAGGGAGAATACATATAAGGTGTTAACTTGAATAAAATTATTTTATTTTTCTCTTACACAAATGAAGTAGGATATTTTGGAACAAACAAGGAATCCATAATATTTATTATAAACTCTTCTTCCTTATTGGATAATGGATTCAAAGAAAATACCTTTTCACTCATTTCTAGTAGAAGGTAAGTCTCCCTTTTGATTAATCCATTCATAAAAAAATTAATAGGGTCAAGAACCCTATATAGTGGGAAGAGTTTCTATTTTTTACATTGAAAAAATGAATTCACGCATTCAATCAATAGGGAGTTGCTAGCCCACAAATTTATTAGTAGTAAAGTGAATCACAACCATATAATTATAATCTATCAATAGGTACAAAAGGTACATAATGATAGGTAATAAAGAAAAATAATTATTTTTTATATTTGTTTCTCATATTCCTCTTCTACTAAAGTGGGTATTTGGGTTCATATTTTGAGCTCCAATATATAACTAGATCATACTCTTAGTATGGGTACTTGGAAGGAAAAGTTGGAGATAACCAAAGATGGATGGGATTTATTTACCCAACCAAGAAACACATGCTTGAACCTCATAAGATACTCATCTTTTTTTCTTTAATCAAAATCACTTTCCCCTTTGAAATTTCATGCTACAACATGAACTTTAAAGATTTAACATAAAGAACTCCAACCAAATTTTGCAATATCTATTATCAAATAAATACACCAATAAATGAGAATCGACTCCCTTTTTTTAATAAATGTAATATAAAACTCATATTTTAGCTTGCATTAGTATAATTAACATTGAGACAACATATTTACATGTCCATAAACCAAGTCTTACTATATTACAAACAATAATGAAGAAATATTTTTCATGCACATGAAACAAACCTTGCTCTCCACCCAACCGTAATGGCATCATGAAGCCTCATGGGCTCTAGCCATACCCATGAGCAAGCACTAAAAGATTATCAAATGATCTTGGTATGGAAGTTACAACTAACTTATTCAACAATTACAAATGCATCCATTTTCAAAGAACCATTCTAAATCAAGAACTTGCATATCACTTATTTTACCAACTAAAAGAAATTAGAGGAAATAGGACTTATCTTTCTCCATGATGCTCTACTTGGATCCTTCACTCTTCCCTTTTCTCCATAGCTCTCAAGCTTTCCTCTCCAATCTCAAGTATGAAGACAACCCCAAAAATAAAATGCACTCTTCAAACTCTCATAAAATGACTAAGTTCTCCAAAGGGAGAAGTGGGTAACACACCACTCATTCTTACTCTCCAAAATATATAGAAGTTTCAACTTGAAACTTTTAGGTGGGGAGGTGTGAAGTGTACCTACCTCCATCAATGAGATTATTTTCCTTATTAAAGAGCAAACATGCACTTGGACAACTCCTCCATCTTTTCATCTCATCCTTTCCTCAAAACTCGTCACTCTCCACTATGAGGACTTTTTAGGGGTCAAATCATGTCCTTGGGGCACTATTATATGCCCACTTGACCCCTACCACTATGGTATAGACCCTAGGGGTTTCTTTTTGCATCCCAACCAAAGAAATTGACCAACAACCCTCTTTAAAGACCCACTTAAGGTTCCATCCGAATTTCACACTTGGATAAAAGGGTTTCTAAACCTTAACCCCAACTTACATCTTTCATGTCACACAATTAAATACCATTTCAACCCAAAATAATAAACACAATAACTCTATTTCCTTCTAAGCTCCCAAAATAAGGAAAAAAAATACATAACCACAAGAGGATGCCTTTCAATTTGTTCTCATGGCACCCTTTATTTCCTACACATTACCAATAAAATCATAAGCAACAATCACATATCATATTAATTTGGTAGTTGAAATATGGTTTAATTGTACAACAATTTCATTAAAATTCTAATTCGTACTCATAGTTTACAAGTGCCTAATACCTTCATGGCAATGATAATAAAACATGTCAAAATGAAATACAAGCACATTGTCACACAATCACACTATGCACTGTCTCAAATATATATAAGCATCTATTTATGAGAATATATAATAAAAATTAAGATTTTACTATCCACATGCGAAGCAGGGTCTTACAATTTCCATGTGGGTTTTCTGATTGGATTGGAATTGTAGGTAGCTTTGGTTTATCATGGTTTTGAAGTTTCAAGCTTCATGACTACCTGTTTTTTATGTGATTGCAATATTTGTGAATAGCATTGTTAAAATAGAGTGGATGGGAATAATTCCTTGGTCATTTAATGTTGAAATTCTCTTCTTATTTCTATTGGGTTGGTATTTTATGTTATGGGTTTGTGATCTATGTGCTTGATAAGCCCATTGAGAAGCAATATTTGTTATTCTATGAGTTATGTGGTTAAATTAGAGAGGATGTCAATAATTTCCAGCATTAATTTTATTACTACTATGATTTATGTGCTTGATAACCTCACTGAGAAGCATCCATATTTCTAATGATGGATAATTAAGTTTGATTAAAATGTGAAAAAAAAATCACATAGTTCACAATTCATGCTAATATTATGTAGACTGTAAAAATCAAATTTCTATCATACAGTAAATTTGTTATAGTTTATTTGTTCCCTTACTTTTACCTCTGATCAATGATATAAAAATGCTACATTTTCAATTGTTTTTGAAAGTAGTAGGTGTTTCCATGTGATGATGATTTGGGTGTATATAGCAAATTAAATAAGCAACATAGAATTCCAGCCTGATTAATTAAGCTTCCTTTGTAGTTTCATTTTCTCAATCAAGTGAGATCACCATTAGTGATTATTTCATAAATAAATGTAGATTTGATCTTGATTAATCAATCATCTTCTTCTATTTTCTTTTCATTAATGAGATAGAGATGATATAGTATTGTTTATGAGGCACAATATTGTTTGTCATGATGTTGATTTAGAAGTTTCACACTCACTGAAACTCTTCATGGAATCAAACAAAAATTGATAAAAACAAATCCTTATAATACATCTTTATTGACCATTGAGGCACAATTTCATGATTCAAATGAGTTTAGTTTTTAATTATGGTAAGGGTTAGTGTTTAATTAGTTAATGGTTACAATTCAAATAAGTTTATTTTTTAGATTATGGTTCAATTATGGTTAGGGTTTTATTAAGTTAAGGGTTAGTGTTAGGGTTAAGCTAAGGTTCAACTATGGTTAGCATTATAGTTAAGGTTCTATGATAAAAATTATGTTTTGGGTTTTGGTTTAAGTTGAGGTTACGGTTAGGGTTTGATTAGGATAAGGGTTAGTGTTAGTGTTAAGGTTAAGGTTCAATTATGGTTAGAGTTATAGTTAGGGTTCTAGGATAAATCTTATGGTTTTGGTTTTGGTTTAGGTTGGGGTTAGCATTTAATGAGGGTTAATTTACGCTTATGATTCAAAAATAAAGCTTGGGGTTAGGGTTGGCATTAGGGTTTAATTGGGGTTAAATTAAGGTTTAGTTAGGGTTAGGGTTATACTTTAAAATTAGGGTAAGGTTTAGTAGGGTTAGGCTTAAACTATGGTTAGATTAGGCTCAACTAAGGTTACAATTAAATTAAGGTTCAAATAGAGTTAATATTGAGCTATGGTTATGATTAGGGTTGAGGTTCAAATAGAGTTAATATTGAACTAGGGTTATATGTAGGTTTCAATTAGGGTTATTGATATGTTAGGGTTATGATTCATTTAGGGTTACATATAGGGTTCAATTATGGTTACTATTAGGCTTAGGATTATGACTCAATTATGGTTATAATTTTGGGTTAGAATTAACATTAACATTAAAGTTAGCCCTATGATTAAAATTATAGTTATAATTCTATATCTAACCCTAGCATTAACCCTAATTCTAATTGTAACCCCAACCCTAACCCTAATTTTAATCCTAAACCTAAACCTATATGTACCTCTAACATTAAATGTAACTCTAGCCCTAACCCTAACCCTAACCTAACCCTAACCCTATTATTGGCCCTAATCTTAACCCTAACCCTAACTTAAACCCCATCTCTAATTCTTACCCTTTTCCTAACACTAGCCATAACTTTATCCCCAACCCTAACTCTAATTTTAACCCTAACTCTAACCCTACTACCAACCCTACCTCTAATTCTTATCTAACCATAACCCTAATCCCAATTTCAAACTAAACCAAACTCCAACCCTAACTCTAATTCTATACATAACAATAATTGTAACCTTAACCCTAAACCTAACCCTAATCCTAATTCTATCTCTAATCTTAATCCTAACCCTATCCCTAACCCTAAACTTAACCTAATCCTATACCTAAGCCTATCCCTAACCCTAAACCTAACCCTAAACCTATCCCTAACCTTATACCTAACTCTAAACCTAACCCTATCTCTAACCCTATCTCTAACCCTAATCCTAATCCTATCCCTAACCCTATCACTAACCCTAACCTTGACCCTAACCCTATTCCTAACCCTAACTATAACACTATTCCTAACCCTAAACCTAATTCATTTAATGTTTTACATGTTGCGTTGTGAATGCTACTAGCATATATATAATTTTAATAATATATTTAAAAAAATAAGAGATATCCTTCTCGAGGCACCTATTTTTTAATATATATTTTATATAAAAGTGCATAGGTGCCTCAAGAAGGATATATCTTTACCCTAACCCTAACCCTAATCCTGATAATATTAATCCAACTATTACCCTAACCCTAACTATATCTCTTAACCCTAAACTTGACCCTAAACCTAAATTTAACCCTAATCCTAATGCTAATCCTAACCCTAATCCTAAATTATTCTTCATGTAACCCTAACCTAAGTTTGATGCAAACCCTAACCCTCATCCTAATGTTAACCATATTTCTAACCCTAACTATATCTCCTAACCCTAACCATAAGCTTAACTATATATCTAGCCCTAATCCTAACCTAAACCCTAAACCTAACTATATCTATTAACCCCAACATAACCATAATCCTAACCCTAAACTTGTTCGAGAACATAACTATAACCCTAATCCTA
>VDFB02061199.1:0-29660 GCA_007258455.2 Sequoia sempervirens | reverse complement strand
CTTCCTAAGATATGCATGTAGAGCAAGCATGTCAAGAATAGTGCATGAGTTTAAAGGGGTTATGTTAAGTAAGTGAAAAAAACTGTCTTTTGCTTTCCAGTGTATGTTCTTCCTGTGTCTGTTTCATGATTTCTTATTAACTCGGTGTATCACCATAGAAATAGTTCAGTTAAGTTTCATCATTTGTATGCATTCCTTCTCCTTTTACCTTCATAGAATCGCTAGTTTAGGTGATACCCAAAGGAAGCTGGCCTTCTTCGGAGGTTCATTTCAACTTCAAGTGACCCACAACCTTGAAATGATCCCATGTTTCACCAGAAAGCTTAGTTCTCATAACTTCACATAGGGTGCATTTCCAGGTGACAACAGTTTCTGGCATGCCCAGTGAGGCTGAAATTAGATTCAACTACTAGTTTAGTATGCAACCAGCTACTCCCAGACTTTATAAAAGTCATTTGGCATACTTGGCGACTCCACAAAGAAGAAGAACTCTAGAAATTAGTGCCTTCTACAGTTTATGAGAAAAGTTCAGACAAGAGGATGTTTAGGTCCCTTTGAATATTTGCAGCTGTCACCACCAAGAAGAAAAGGCAAAGCAACAGAAAAAAGAGGAACAACAGTTATCTATTCTAGAAGAACTCAGTCTACTCCTCCATCAGTGGGGATCTCATTTTACTATGCAACCAAATCCAATTCAGCTACCTCCAATGGCCGCTCCAAGGAATCAACCCTTTGTTGCTTTCAATAGAGGTAGCCCCTTAAATTTTGCACTACACAACGACATCCCAATGGCAGCCTTGAAGAGTCTGCCAAATTTTACAGGGGAAGACCAAACTACTCCGATTGAACACATGAGAGATGTGGCTTCATTATGCGGAGTCCATCACATAACTCAAGAGGATGTTACAGTAAGGTTGTTAGATGCTTCACTAAAAGGAAGAGTTGTGCAATGGTATAGGGGCCTAGTAATCAGTTCAATTGCAATGTGGGATGAATTTGGAGACAAGTTGCATAAACAGTTCCAAGACATGTCTGATAACTTGTCTCTATTAGAACAACTGACCACAATTAAGAGAGCCCCTCAAGAGCAGATGAACGACTTCAACTTTAGATTTCAAAGGACCTGGGATAAAATACTGATGACGATAAGACCACCTCCAGAGTATGCATTTTTATACTTTTTGAGGGCTCTTAACAGCAATATCCCTGTTATGATACAGTCAATTGGAGGGGTTTCTCTACCAGATGCCTTTGAAATAGCCATTAGAGCTGAAAATAGCTTAATACAAGCTGGTAAACTTGCTCCTAGGCCGCCAATGCCTATATTTCCAGAGATACATGCAAGTATTCCCTTGCAAATACCTTCTTTTGCACCCTTGCCATCTATTCCAGCTGTTGTAACACAAGAAAATATTGTCTCAAGTTCTCCAAATGAGTTGCAGAAGATCAAAAGTCTACTGCAGTCTTTTGGTAATAAACTTGTTAGTTTAGAAAAGCAACAATCTTATAGTAGGCCTTATCAACCGTAGAATCCAAGTCAGCAACAAGCATATCAGGGAAATAGATAGCAGTATCAAGGTAGTTACCAAGGCACCAAACAAAATGTTGCCACAAGGCCCTTTCAGACCTATAATCCAGCTCCAATTAGTGCTGTCAAAGAGCTAGTTCCTATCCAAAACAACTTAGCAGCAGACTATGAGTGGTGCTACCCTTGTAACCAGCCCCACAATTAAGCCACTTGCTCAAACGGGCTGATCAACAAGGCACTTATGGTACAAAAAGCTTCAAGTTCGTAGCAGAGTGCGTGCAATAATGCATCTCCATCACACCAAGACCAATTTGTCAATGATGCTACCTTACTTAATTGGCAAGGTGAAGAATTTTGTGGTTTGAATGTGGACAATTCTCCAGTTGCAGCTAATACGAGAGCAAAGAAAAGAGCTTTAGATCTTGATCAAGTAGCTGATAGAGGAGGTGCAGCAGCTATAGAACCATCTACGTCTCAAGTGACTCCTGTTTGGAAAAAGAATCAACAACTCCTAGTTAAGGAGCAACCACACTTGCAAGTTGATCACACTGGCGTAAAAGTACATCATAAAGTAAACCTAAATGTACCCTTTAATATTCTTGATAGTACGAAAAAGACAAATGTAACACTGTCTATGTGGGATTCATTAGTCATCCCTGGTCAAAAGGATATTCTATGCTCAGCCTTGTCAAATCTTAAGGTGTCAGATGAGTCTGAATCCCCAATAGGTCAAGTTAGGACCGTGTTGACAAATAATACTCAGGGAAATGATAAACAACCCAACAAAGAGGCAGGAAAAGAGATCAAACTACCTCCCTTTTACGTGTCAGTGATTATTGGTGATAAGTTAGTTCATAACTGTAGGGTAGATAGTGGAGCTAGTAGTTATGTGATGCCAAAGCAGATTACTGACAAGCTGGGTCTAAAATATCAGCCTTTAGAGAAAGGAGTAATCCAATTAGATGGTACCTCCATTAGTACATTGGGCATCATTAAAGATTTGAGTCTTACCCTTCATGCTTGCCCTAATTTTGCAGTTTCCCAAGATGTATGTGTCATTGACCTTCCACCTTTCTTTTCCTTATGTTTATCAAGAGATTTTACAGCCAAGATAGGTGGTTACGTATTAGCTAATTGGTCACCCATGTTGTTTAGAACCAGATATGGAACTAAGGTTACCATCAAATCTAAAAGGTTGGCTAAAGACTACATTGAACCATATAATCTGAGCCCTATTAATGTTGTTCCCATTACGCCAGACACAAATTGTATTGTTTCAATTGATAGTGAGCTGGTTGCAGCGCAAGAGCTTCAATCAAAAGCAATTATTGATATATTGTTGCATGAGTGGGCAGCAGAGAACGTGGTTGATAATCCAAAGGAGCTTATTCAGGATGTTGATCTGGGCAATTATGTATTGCATGAAGCTGGGACAGAAATACCAAATCTGGAGAGAAGTGTAGAAAGTCAGTTTGAGCAGCAGAATGAATTATGGGAGATGTACTTTGATGGTTCAAGAAGCAAAAACAACACTAGAGGAGGTGCAATGTTGATTTCTCCATAAGGGGATAGGTATTACTCTGCATTTTGTTTTGCTTTTGCATGTTCTAATAACACTACTGAGTATGAAGGTCTTGTTCAAGGTCTTGAATGGGCAAGTAAGAGAAGAATAACCCACTTGAAAGTATATGGGGATAGCGAGCTAATTGTTAATCAAGTAAGAGGCCTGAATGTTGCTAAAAATGATGCACAGAAGTTTTATAGAAACAGAGTGTGGAACATGCTTGAGGATTTTGACGCCTTCAACTTAGTGTCTATTCCAAGGAATCAGAACAAGCATGCTGATAGACTTGTAGCCATTGGGGCATAGTTTGATATTTTAGGAGATATTAAAAAAAGAAAGTACAGTAGTATGTGAAGGTTGTAGTCAGGCCATCAATTCTTGATAACAACATTCACTGGCAAGTCTTTAACAGTGATGAATAGATTCTTTCTTTCTTGCTCGAAGATCAGTTCTCCATGATGAATCAAGCAAAACTCAAGCAACAGTATGGTGATCAAGTCATACAGCTGAGGACAAATAAGTTACCCAAAGGTCTTGTTACCTTAGAGTCAATTTTCAGTACTGATGATCAGCTCAAAAAGGGTAAAGCTGGCTTGCAAATCAAACAAGAACATTATGAAGAGCTAGATATTTTCAAAGGTAAACTCCTTAAGATAGGAAAAAATTGTTCACATGAAGATAAACAATCTTTTGTTGCTTTATGTCAAGAATTCTATGATGTCTTTGCTTGGGAATATTCAGATTTGAAAGGATTTGATCTTCATATTGCTCAGCACACAATTGAGTTAGAACCTAATGCTAAGCCAGTAAGGCAGAAACAAAGGCCCTTGAATCCTAAGCTTGAACCCTTAATGATTAGAGAGCTAACCAAACTAGTTGAAGAGGGTATTATCTTTCCAATTAAACACACCTCCTGGGTTTCTAATCTTGTTCCAGTTAGGAAGAAAAGTGGTGAGATAATACTTTGTGTAGACTTTAGGGATCTTAACCAAGCATCTTTGAAAGATCATTATCCGCTGCCCTCCATGGAACAAATCCTACAAGTAGCTACCGGTTCTGAAAGATTTTCCTTGTTGGATGGTTTTTCAGGCTATAATCAAGTGCTGGTTAAAGAAGAGGATCAGTTTAAAACCGCTTTCACAACTAAGTGGGGCACCATGGCATACAAAATGATGCCTTTTGGCTTATCCAATGCTGGTGCCACGTTTCAGAGGGCCATGGACATGGCATTTCAAAGTTTGATCAACAAGATTATACTGATTTACCTAGATGATATTACAGTTTATTCCAAGAATGATAATGAGCATTTGCTACATCTTAGGCAAGTTTTTGAAAAATGCAGAGTTTGGTATCTCTCTCAATCCAAAAAGGAGTATCTTTGTTGTTCATGAAGGGAAATATTAGGACACATAGTGTCAAAGCAAGGAATTACTATTGACCCTAAAAGAGTCAGAGCCATACTTGATTTGCCATTACCAAATCATAAGAAGGGTCTACAGAGATTTTTGGGCCAAATCAACTTTCTGAGAAGGTTCGTCCCAGATGTTGCGAAATTGTTACAACCTTTGACAGCTATATTAAAGAAGAATGCAATTTTCAGTTGGAAAAAAGATGCCAAGAATAGTTTTGAAGAAATTAAGGAGGCCTTAGCGTCTGCCCCAACATTGGTAAATCCAGATTTCTCCAAGGATTTCCTTTTGTATGCTATTGGCAGCACTAGTTCAATCTCTGCTATGTTGGTACAAAAAAATAGTGACAATTTAGAACAACCCATAGCTTTCTTTAGCCAAATACTTGTTGATTATGAAGAGAGGTATTCATTTGTTGAGAAGCATGTTCTCTCCATGATCAAAAACTTAAAGAAATTCAAGCCTCTAGTGTCAAACAATAAGATTCATATTTTGGTTGCCCACTCAAGTGTGAAAGAGTTTCTGTTGAACAAAGGCTTGAATGATAAAAGAGCAGGATGGATCACCAAGGTCATAGAGTATGATGTCGATATTAAGATCACCAAACTGGTTAGAGGTAAAGGTCTTTGTGAGCAGCTTGCTACAGTGTCAGACAGTAAAACTGAATTAGAAAAGGATGTTGTGCTTGCTAATACAAGTGAATTTCAGAATGCTCAAGATGATGTGCCTATGGGGATAACTAATTGGGTTCAAGATATGACCCAATTTCTACAAACTGGTGAATGCCCATTAGGATTAAACAGAGCTAAAAGAAGATACTTCAGACTGTAGTCCATACCATATGTACTGATAAACAATGTTCTTTTCAAAAAGGATCTGAATGGTGTCCTACTAAGATGCATTCATAGTCATCAAATTGATAAGGTACTTCAAGAGTTTCACGATGGAGCTGCAGGAGGTAACTTTTCCCCAATAACTACTACCTGGAAAATCATGAGAGCTAGTTACTACTGGCCTAGCTTGTTCAAAGATGCATATTCCTGGTCAAGAAAGTGTATCAGATGTGCTTTATTCGCAGGAAAGGAAAAGCTTCCTGCTATGCCTCTACACCCCATTCAAGTAGAGCAGCCCTTCATGAGATGGGGCATTGATTTCATCAGACCAATTAACCCACCATCCAGTGCTGGTCATAAGTGGGTGTTGACTGCTATAGACTATTTCGCACGATGGACAAAAGCAATACCTTTGGAAGAAGCAAAAGAGTCTTCAGTGTTGAGCTTCTATGAGGATATAGTCACTAGATTTGGAGTTCCTGACTCTATCATATTTGATCATGCTCTCGCATTTGTGGGATTAAGACTAACTGATTGGGCTGTTAAACAGGGTATTCATTTGAATACATCCTCAAATTATTACCCTCAGGGTAATGGCCTAGCTGAAAGCACAAATAAGAATCTCATCAGGATTATCAAGAGAACAATGGAGGATAATCAGAGGACTTGGAAAATCAAATTAAAGTATGCACTATGGGCAGACAAAGTGGCTTCTAATAGGTCTATTGCTAACTCACCCTACTTGTTAGTCTATGGCAAAGAGGCAAGATTGCCCTTGTCTGTGGAGCTCCCAGACCTTGACATTATACATCAGTTGGAGATGTTTGAAGAACAAGACCCACTATCCGTGAGATATGCAGAGCTCATAGAACTTGAGGAATTAAGAGACAAAGCAATGAAGGATTTGGAGTATCATCAGCTCCAAACAAAGAAAACATTTGATAGAAGGGCTACATAATTTTTTTTTAGGGTGGGAGACCTCGTGCTCAAATGGAATGTTCTGAAAAGTAGGCTAGGCCATCACACCAAGTTTGACAATATGTGGATAGGCCCATTCCATATCAGAGACTGTAAGGAGCACAACGCTTATCAACTGGCTACAACAGATGGGGAAGTACTTCCTATCCCAGTCAATGGGATACACCTTAAACCCTGTTTTAAAGTCTGATGGATTTCCTCTATTGTACATATTAGTTTAGGTTTATGTTTTCAATAAGTGCTTCTGCGCTTTAGGTTAGTTATTTTCTATTTCTTGGTGTTGTGTCGGCATAGTTTTTTCTCTTTCGTTTTCCCCTGTTTTGTTTTTTGGCAACCTATTATGTCCTGTGGATCTCAGGGAGTTGAGGCCATGTGCAGGACTGATATTTTGTTTGTTTTTTGAGCCTTCTAATGACTCCATGCCCAATGGATAAGCCTAGACTACTGGTCTTCACATTTAGCAGGCAAACATCTAGCAAAGGTCGCCAGAAATGTTACCTAATTATCACCCTCAGGCTCAATTAGGCAAGGAATCTATGTTGTAGATGCTCATAAGGGCCAAATGGGATATCTCCATTGAGGGTTATTTCATGCGTCTGATGAAATTTCACATGGAGTTCAATTAAGAGGCCTTCTCTATTGGAAATATGCCTCAGTAGTTATAAGCTCAGCCTTCATTAGAGCCAGGTCGGCATAACACCTTCACTGTCTGGCCGATTGGCTGCTTTGTTACTTTCCGTTTTGAACAGGTCACTATGACCTAGTTTTTGTCTTGTTGAATGAAGCTACAGAGCCTATTGCTGTGACAGGAAGGGTTCAATATGACCTCTTATCGCGTCGAGATCTTTGGCCGATAGGCCATTCAATCGTCAGTCGGGGAAACTCATGGCGACGATGGGCTTCAAGATAACCTATAGCGCTCGGTAAGAAGTCCCAGCAATGTGAGAAAGTCACACTGACTACTTGCATTCAGGGTAAGTCTTTGAGCCCGCTAGGAGGTCTCGGCAACCCAGGAAGTCTCAATGAAACAAAAGAGTGCTCGGGTAGAATGAAGAGTTTGGCGTGAGTCTCGGTGACTAGAGAAGTCTTGCCAACAACAAAAAGGCCTCGCTGAGAGGACTTTAGCAAGAGGTCTTGCCGAAGTAAGGTTGTCTCCCCGACAAGAAAAGGAACTCACCGAAAGGCAAAGCATTTGGCATAAGGTCCTGGCCACCAATTGTAGTCTCACCGAAGGGGTGTGGCTTCAGTATAAGGAATGAAGATCAGCGAGATGTCTCGCTGACACCAAAGGGTCTTGCCGATAACAAGACGAGCTCGCCAAGAGTTGGAAACTTTGCCCAGAGGTCTCACCAACTAGTAGAAGGTCTCCCCGACATAAATGACATCGATAGTGCTCCCAGCCATCGCGGTAATGTCTTGTCGACACGGTGTAGTCTCAGTGAAAGGAGGAACATCGGCAAGACAATGAGCCTCGCTATGAAGTCTTCCCGACTTGATAATGTCTCACCGAAAGAAATTTGGAGCCCGATGGAGTGAAATGCATTCGTGGTGATATCAATAAGCTCTTGCTGAAATGATGAGGGAGTTCTCAGGGTAACGTTTTTCCTTTGGTAAATTGTCTCACCAACAATCGGCTGTCTTGGCAACCATAGAGGCAACATCAGTATGAATTTTGAAGCTCAATAAAAACTCTCATCGATGTTTCCACATCGTGCCGATAGCTACAGAGGGACATAATCACATCATTGAGACACTTCCAGAGTCTCGCCAAGATGTGATTTTGACTGAACGAGCTTTTGACCAGAGGGGAGTCTACGTGTAGTGTGCCCAGCCAATCAAGGAGAGCTATGGGTGAATCGTTGGCAGCTTGACTAGTGCCAAGAGAATCAACAGAATGTGAATTGTGTATCTGTTATGGACTCAAGAGTGTTCAAGGCGCTCAGCAGGGGGATTCGGTAGGTGGACACAGCGACCAGAAGTAAATGCATCCAGTAGCTTCAAAAGATCTAAGGGGTTTCTCTAGGCAGTAGTTTTTCACTGACACACACATCAGGGTGCAACATTTAATTCAATCAAAAGATTTGAGGATAGATCTTTTTGAGCCCGATATTTTTTAAGCCCTAAGGGGCTAACACACTGGTGTATATAAGGCATTTTTTGCCTTTTTGTAAATAGTTCGATTTGTGCATTCAAAAGAGTTAGTGATTTTTATCAATCCTTTCTCGACTAAATGTATGTTTTGTAGCTCAACTAGAATCTAGAATATAACACAGAGTTTACCTGGGAAGCTACTGTTAATGTTTGTATTACTCTCATTTCTATTTTTTAGACTATGCAAGTTCTTAGCCGTGTTTTTCGAAAATCTGTATTCATACCTAAGGTTGTAAAATTCATCTTTCCTTCCTAAGATATGCATGTAGAGCAAGGATGTCAATAATAGTGCATGAGTTTAAAGGGGTTATGTTAAGTAAGTGAAAAACACTGTCTTTTGCTTTCCAGTGTATGTTCTTCCTGTGTGCATTTCATGATTTCTTATTAACTCGGTGTATCAACATAGAAATAGTTCAATTAAGTTTCATCATTTGTATGCATTCCTTCTCCTTTTACCTTCACAGAATCGCTAGTTTAGGTGATACCCAAAGGAAGTTGGCCTTCTCTGGAGGTTCATTTCAACTTCAGGTGACCCACAGCCTTGAAATGATCCCATGTTTCACCAGAAAGCTTAGTTCTCATAACTTCGCATAGGGTGCATTTCTAGGTGACAACAGTTCTCACAATGACTCAATAGATGAGCAATACAACTCACCTCCTGAGAGAACTCACGTATAATTCCTTATCCTAGTTCACATGCACACACAACACATGTGCCACAATCAACACTCTTTTTGAAGACTGCTTCACTATGTAGTAAGGACTTGTAGCATCACAAATAAAAGTTTCCACAGTTCAGTTTGGGACTTGTTGATGAAGGTACTCGTAGCCACAACCTATCAGAGAATCAAAAAATTTCTGCCAAATTAATTGCATTTCATCCACATTCATTCCAATTTTTCCACACATGCAAATATCAGCTTGTCATATCACTACATGTAGCTTGATCACTCCACTCCACGCCACCTATCTCAAATTTCATGCATTCTAACTATCACTTCACATTCAATCAACCATATATACCACATTCTTTCATCACATGTGCCAACCTATCATTTATTCCACCACCAATAGCAATTATCGAACATCAAATCAAACTCACACTGCAGATACTCTTCCAATTGCTTCACACGCACGAAGTTACATTCATCTCATTCAATAGGTACGCATACTAATCTTCCATAATTAACATGGATTCCCAATGCTTTCATTATGTACTCACATTTAATTTTGCATGCTTTCTATTCATTAATCTTATTTCCATACTCATTAATCATACCCTCTACCTTGTCACATGTATTGAAGTGAGGTCACTTCAAGGTTTTAAGTTGGGGAGGAGATAGTATATATTCCAAAATTTTATTTTCACTACCAAAAGAAAAACATAGAAAAAACATGCAAACCCTTTTTACCTTTATACCTTTTTGCACCTGCAACCTTTTTGTTGTCAATTCCCTAAATTTTGAGCCAATTCAAGCTGATTAAAGCTGAAATAGAGGAGGAAGAGACATAGCAGACGAAGTTGCAGTGAAAGAAGTACATGCAAGTATAGAAAATATAGAGGGTTTGTGTGTTATTGAAATTGAATTTTGAGCTAAATTTCCAAAGCTTTGAGGAGAGTCAAAATATTTCACCATGGGAGGTGATATTGTTAGAAGGGAACCATCAACACACAAGAAAATATTGGAGGATGTGTTAGTTTTTTCCCATTTTCACAAGAGCGCAATGGTTAGATTACTTTTTGAAGTTGACAGAGTATAATGAAGGCATGACAAGGAAATTTGCAATGAAATTACAACATGATGAAGCCACTATCAAGGGATTGAAAGTGGGTGATTTAGAGGCTACAATTGTAGAAGTGTATGATCTACCAAGGAATGGAGTTAATTCCTTGTCAAAGCGAATGCAGTAGCCACTAGGGATGAATTCAAGGAGGTAGGAGAAAACCTTGATTCATCATCACAAGCTACAAAGATATTGTCACTTCCATGGGTATGGGATTCTTGTGATTCTTACATTATTAAGTATGTCATTTGTTATGGTGGACAATCCCTTTTGTATACTGTGCATTTTAAGTTATTGGGTCACCTTTGTCACAATAGGTTGGTCAATGTACCTAATTTATTTTACAATTTGTTAAAAGGAATGGGGTTTGAGTACCAAAGGAAGATAAATGATTCAACTCTATCACATTCCTATTTGGTAACCTTGTTAGTAAAAAGGACCCTTAGGGTTCAGTATCCACATGTGTCCTAGGAGATCTTTTCAAATTTTCAAGACATTAACAACATTCTTGAGGAACCAACAGTTCTAGAAAACCTAGTCACCTATTGTATCTTTAAGGGAAACTCCTCCTGTTTCACCTACTACTTCACCTACCTATAATAGGGGAGAATCATAGGAGAAAAGTGTGCAAATATCACCACATGCAACATTTGATCAACTTATAGCAAAAGAGGTACATAAAACCCCATAAGCTTCTAGAAAAATGCCAAAAACTAGAAAGAAGAGGTGATCTTTCTTTTGCACCTTCAAAGGTGTAGAAAAATAAACCCACTCAACCAAGGCATTCACACCACCTGAGAAGGAAAGGTGCTATGAGGTATAATATTGAGAAACTAGAAGAAGAAAAAGATGTGAGAGTAGGTATTGACTCAAAGCTAAAGGACATTGTGTCTGAAAAATGTGCATGTTCCTTCAAAAAGGAAATGGTATATATCCACTAACTCTGACTTAGATTCAAAGGATATTTTTGTTTCCAACAAAAATAGGAAGAGAACCCAAATTAGTCCAGATAGTGAGGGTTATGAATACACAGGGGTTGGTAATGAATAGTTTTTGAAAGATAAGGAATTGTTTTTAGAAGAAAGAAATGCCAAAAAAAATGCAAGAAGCATTAGAGAAGATAAAACAATTGGAAGAACTAGTAAAAAACTATGAGAAAAGGGACAAAGAAAGGGAAATGAAAATTCAGGAATTGGAGGAAAAATTACATACTTATGGACATGGGTCAAAGTTAGAATTGCACAACTAGTAATAGTTAAAGTGGGAAACAAAGAACTTGTAACTGAAAACAAAAGACCCCCTACCACAAAAGCTCCAACCTATCATACAACTATGTCCCTGGGATACTGATTATGGAAAGTTACTCAAGAGTTTTCTAAGCAGAAGGAGAATTGGAAGAAAGAAAGGAAACAATGATCTTAGAGCATACTAGGATACTGGACAACAAAGATATTGAATTGAAAAGGTTAGCAGTCAAGGTGGAAGAAGTAGAAGATAAAGCTGCCCATATTGTTAAATTTAGGCCGCCAACCAGGACATATGCTTTGTTTTTGCAAGAATTTTTTTTAAGTTATTAGTTTAGTAGGTTGATTAGTAACCAACCAGTTGCTATGAGCAGAAAATTTGATTTTTGAAATGTCTTTTTTGATGTGATACCAAAAGAACAGGATCAATTGTGTGAATACTACTTGCATAATAATCTTGTGCCCGGAGGCACAAAATGGAACCCATTAATATTTTTTGGGAGATTTAAAATAAGGGCACTTTCATACTATTTTAGGAATGAAAAGTTTAGGAGTGAAATTATGCAAGAGTATAAGGAGAGAGAAATTAGTTGCTCTTCAAATAAGGAAGCAATCTAAAACCCCTGAGGTGGTCATAGAAGAATGGTTACAACTCTTGGAACACAAAGGTGTAGGCAGGAAGATTATGAACTTGAGAATGCAAGATTATAAAAGGATGCAAATATTGATTGTTGGACTCATTCATCATTCTTACCAGTTTGTGTAGGAAAGTTGGGATAATTTAACTCCTGAGTTACAGAGGAAAGATCCTCACTCCGTTTATAGTTTTATGGCCATACTTGAAAGAACATGAAGGCATATGGATATTTCAAGGGATAAAGGACTTGAATGGGTACCACTTACATTCCAACCACCAATGCTCCTATACCAGGTACCACACTAGACAAGGGAGAAGAATGAATAATGTGAAAGAGAAGAGGTTACCAGAATGAAAAAACTTGCATGCTATAGATGATTTTATTTGAAACAAGGAAAAGGAGTGGATGGTGTCACAGATCTCAGGGAAATAACTTTGCACTACAACCTCCAAGCCTAGTTATTTTTCTTGAGGAAAAGCAAATGACTTGTTGGGGGGAACGATGAGTCTAGTCATTAGATATTTTTCTTATGTTTTTATGCAAGTTTATAGTGTAAGGTAGGGGGACCTCCACATGCAAGGCCCCAGTTCACGGAGGGCCAAGATGTAGAAGGCTACCCTAACTTACCTCAGCTAAAGGGATATGCGGGACAAGAATGGTGAGGACTATGAGGTCCTTCAACCATCCTAGAGACCCGAAATGTAAGATGGAGCTAGGTGAGCTGGTCTTCAGGTTCAACACTATGCCTCGGAAAGCTCTCTACTTGAGGATGAAAGCGCAGTCCTTGGATGACAGTGCGACGCACTGGCGTCTCTAAAGTGTGCTAGCGTCTGTATAGCTAGACCACAAAAGAGACAAGGTCAAACCTAAGAAAATGACTGACGACCTAGCTAACTACCACTAAAGGGCCAAAATAATGTAATTAAATAAAGTAAATACTCCCTAATGTGATAAAGAAAAAATGCAAGAGTAAAGGTGGCAAGAAGGATCTCACAAAGAAACTTGTTCACTAGCTAGCTCCTCAAAAGAACATTCACCTACACACAGAAAAAGAGGAAAATGTTGGGTGGTTGTATAGGGGCTTGCCTCAGTCAGACCCCTACTTAGGTGTTTCCACCTCCATGGATAGCCAAGGAAACAAGATAAAGAAAATAATATAGTAAAGAGCACTGAAGCACTTCAAAACAGTAAGTGTGCTAACTCAACCAAGTGATAGAGGAGAGGAGAGGGAAGCTTACCACCTCCACCAAGAGCACTCAAGGCTGCTTGGGGGAGAAAATGAGAGTACTTGAGCCTCTGCTGCAATGGTGTGGTCCCAAACTTGCTCTATCGAAGTGATGGAGTGAAGCTTTTGCTGCAATGGAATGCAAGAATGCTGATGGAATGCTTGAAATTGATGCAATAGTATGAAAGTGAGCTTGTGGATTAAGTGGAGAAGTTGTGAAGAGATGAAATTCTTGTTCAAGGAATGAATTTGAAGAAGGGAATGAAAGAAACAACCATATTTGGGTCGGTTGGCCGAAGGGGGCATTACAACTTGACTCCCAATGAGAAGTGTAATGCCTTTCCAGGTTTAGCCGTAGGAATCTGCCAGGGATGTAAGCATGCCACGTAGACATTTGCACATCGCATGGGCATCCCCGATAGAAATGCCTCCATCGACACTCAAAACAGGCGCCAAGTGGGATGCAAGCAGCGGGCTTAGGTGGAATTAAGCCTCTGAACTTGGTTTTCTAAGGTGGATAAAGGAAAAAAGGGGATTTGCACATGGGGTGTAAATTTACTCCTATACACAGAAATTCTCAAACACTTATCTTATACATATTCCTACACTATGCAACCTATGCTTACTATGCAACCTTGAACCTAATTTAAAGTATATGGAAATATGGTTATGATGTGATGGTTATTGCATAATTTATGTGTGGATATGTATGAATTGTGATGGATATCTGTGCTTAGCTATGGTTGTTAGTATTGTGTACATGTTTTATGAACTAACTCTTTGTAGCTAGAGGAGATAGACAATAGCCCTCAACAACTACGAGGTGTAGCCCATAGGAAAAGGAGTTACCATACAAAAGAGCAAGGGATGTTCCAGAATAAACTAAGCGCAACAACTGCAACATGGAGGCACTTAATGAAGATGGTTGCACATCATTATGACGTCCAATAAATATGTTGATGGAAAAGAACCTTGTTGCATTTAGGAGTCTAACATGGCTGATTCAAACAATCCACATTCTAGTTTTGTTACAATAGAGTCTCAGTTCTACATGGAATCTTCTTCCTTTTTTAGTTATAGATTGCTTAGTCTTTATCATGCTTTGATATATAGGGAGTGGTGATTTATGATTTTAGTTTAGAGTCCTTGTTTTAATAAACTTCCCCCATGCCTATATGTATGGATTAGTGGCTGAGGTATTAGGATTTAGTTAATTGTTCAAAATTAGATATAGTTACCAAATATTTTTTAGTTAGTTGTTCTTATATAGACAATGTTTATTGTTCAATCATGATTTCATGAATAAGATATTTTAGCAGAATCTTATGTGATATTATGAAGTTGTGCAATGAATGGTTTTAAGTTATTATGATTCTATTAATCTAAGAAACTAGATTTAAGTTAGATCAGTGGAGGCAAGAACTTGAGCAAGGGCCACTCAAGGTAACTATCCCTCACTTCATTTTCTTTACAATTACTTTAGTTATAGTAGTTATTTCATAAATGCATGTTAATTAGATTCCTTGAGTTTTTCATAAATAGTTTTTGTTTCATATTTATGCTTTGGTTTTCTTAAGTTTTTTGTACTCCAGAGTGTAGGTTTAGTCATTAGTATCAATTAAATACCAACATTCATTTCTTGATAGTAAATAGTTACAGTCTTATACTGTAGGTACTCGTAGCAATAGTGCCAACATTACTTCCTTTACTTTTATGCATTTTTATGATTTCTCAACAAGTGTAACACCTATACTAGGATGATTTAGGTATTCTTAAGTCTTCAAAAGCACACACAGTGTAGGTACCATCACAAGCTTACTAGCCCTAATTGATAATTCAATGAAGGTCTTTCCAAAGGTTCAAGTGGACTGTTCAACTAGGCTTTCCCTTTGAATTGTGTGATTTCCACCAAGTTTACTAGACATTAGTAAGGACTCTACATTTAGCATTCATAATTATACACCAATATTCTATTTTTAGGATTAGGTCCCAACCAATTTCAAACATTAGTGCTTTATTTATGTGGGGAGTTTTCCTAATACCCAAACCTCCCTACTTTTTTGGGAAGCAGACTTTATCCCAACTAACTAAAGCTAGTATTTTCCTTTCCTTTGTGCCTAACCATAGGAAATTCCTTTGATTTTTTAAAAAATTCTCGGCAAAATAGACAAGGATTTTGAAAAGTGAGGAAATAAATCAAAATTCCCTGGAGAGATACATTAAAGATTCGTAACTTACCAACATTGCTTGACATTTTTCCTTTTCATCCAACCAATTTTTTTTGTATGCATTCCAAAAGAATTAGTGAGGGGGAGCCCCAAATAAATTTGAGGGAGTTCAACACTTTGACAACCTAAGATGTCTTGAAGTTTCCTCCTTGAACTAGCATTAGTGTTGAAGAAGTAGATTCTACTTTTATCATTATTGATACATTCGTTCGAGGCCTCAACATAGTTAGAAAAACATTTCTTTTAGCACCTAGCCCCAAGCACTAAAGTGGCACCAAAGAGGATGGTATCATCTACAAACTATTGCAACACTAAAGGAGGGAGATTTGAGGAAAATTTGACACCTCTGAGGCCACAATTCTCAATAATCTTTAGAATGTTTCTTCCCAAAACCTCCACCACCAAAATAAATAGGTAAGGAGAAATTGGGTCCCCTTGTTGATTACCCTACTTAGCCCCAAAGAAACTCCTTGGAATTCCATTTACAAGGACCAAGTAATTGATCGTGGTTGCACATTCTCTTATAAGGTTGATTGAGCACTCATGGAATCCCACTTTATTTAAGACTTTGAACATGAAGTCTCAATCAAACCTATCATATGCTTTTGATATGTCAAATTTGAGATTCATGCTAAGGAGAAGGATCTTTTTCATCAAATGAAAGATATCATGATTTGAAATAGCCACATCTAGAATTTGGCACCCAGGGACAAAAACTTTTTGGTTAACGTTGATCAATTTTCCCAACATGGGTTTAATCCTATTCACCAAAGATTTGGAGAATATCTTATAGACCACATTGCATAAGCTAATAGGTCTGAAATCAGTGAGACTAGTGGGATCTGAAACTTTTAGGATAAGAGAAATGTAAGAGTTGTTGAGTTTTTTTATGATTTTATCAATACAAAAGAAATATTTGGTTGGCCTGGTGGTGTCAAGGGAAACTATGTCCCATAATTCTTGGAAGAATGTCAAAGGGAATCCATCTCGACCTGGGGCATTATAAGCACCCATAGAGAAAGTAGAAATCTTGACTTCTCCATCAGAGATTGGAGACATGAGGTGTGCATTATCTTCAAGAGATAAAGCGGTTGGTAGGTAGTTTAATAGTTTTTCTTCAAATGCAAGGTCAAAAGGAAGGGACTGGTTAGAGTAGGCCCAATGGAAGTACTTAGAGACCATTTCCCAATTTGGATATCATTTGTGACATGTACACCATGTTCATCTTTGAGGGATGATATGGTGTTCCTTTTTTTGTGTATTATAGAAAACCTATGGAAGAAAGCTAGTTACTATCTCCCTCCTTCAATGATTAGTCCTTAATTTTTGTTTCCACAAAATTTCTTCTCTTTTTAGGATTTCTTTCTATTTCATCCTTAAGGATTCTTCAGCAAGATGAGTATCCTTAGAAATTTCCCCATTGGCAATTTGGATTTGGATATCAACAAGTTTTGTAGTTAGCTCCTTTTTCACCAAAACATTCCCAAAAGTAAACTTGTTCCATCCCTTCACCTTATCTTTTATCAGGTTTAGTTTTTGGGACACTGTAAATTGTTGTACCTTGGAAGGGGGTGTTCCACCAATTAAGGATGAAATATCTAAAATCAAGATAGGTAGTCCACATGATTTCATAATGGAAAGGAAAAGATCCCTTGCAGGGTCTATTAGCCCTAAAGAGTAGAGGATTATGATCTGAGACAGTCTGAGGTAGGGCCACCAAGTTGGAGTTACAACCAATGTCCCAGTTAGAGGAGACCATAAAATGGTCAATTTTGACCTAGATTAGATTATTACCTTTCCTGTGGTTAGTCTAGGTAAAAGGTTTCCCATGTAATTCAATGTCTATTACCTACCTATTGTGTTGATGAAGTTTGCTAGATCTTCTAGACTATCAATATAGTTAGTAAATCCCCCGAGTTTATCAGAAGAGAAAAGGGGGTATTAAAGTCACTTGCTAGATCAACTAGTCCTCTCAAATAGATTTATGAGCATTGTAGAAGTTGAGGGCACAAATATTGATAAGGACCCAAGAGAAAAGAGGGTTGGAAAATTTGACAACCAAATTACTAATAGAGAGTGACATTAGAGTACCATAAACCACCATTGAGTCCCACATACTCACAACCCCACCAAAGGCTCCTTGAGCATCACTTGTAAAAAACTTGGCCCTAGGCTAGATAAGGTTTGGCATAGGATGAAAGGTAGCTTGATTCATTTTAACTTCTTGGATCAAGAGGATATCAATCTTATTTTCTAGGATACAGGTCTTGAGAGAGTGTTATTTTTAGGGCTATTCAGGCCTCTCATATTCCAAGAGAGGAACTTCATTTATAGTTTTTGGTAGAGGTTGAATCCAAGGTCTTCTACCTTCCACAAGCAATCTCTCTTGTTACTTCCTTCTATATTGTTTGACATTGGGAGGGTATGCCCACTTTTGAATTCACTCCCACATTAATTTTCTTATTCCTACTTTTTTTGTTGGTGTTGATCAACCATCATCAATCCAAGAGGCACTAGGGCTAGCTCCTAGTGAGAGAACAAGTCATTTAAGCAACTGAACCACAACAGAGGAGAAGCAAGAGTGTTAAACATGAATATTAGCAAGAGACACCATGGGAGGGGGTGGAGGGTTGGGATTGGGTATCCCATCATTCAAAAGGATACTTTGGGGGTTAGGAGTCTAGATAAAGAAAATCAAGAGTGGGGTTGGGGATCTCTAATTCCTCAAGAATATGAGGAATGAAGTGTTGAGAAATTGTATCAGGAGGGTGAACTAATAGCAGAGTGGGGGAAAATTTCATCTCAAGGGAATTTTGAAGGGGCAACTTAGTAGGGGACTTTAAAATATTAAGGAGATCCTCGGTAAAAGGGATAGTTAGCCCCTTCATCCAAATATGAAGCAATAGGGTCTTTAGGTTTAGAGATATAATTTTTGGGGTCTTAGTAATTAGTAAGGAGATGACCAAATCTCAAGAAGTTTTGAAAAAATATAGTAGCATTATCATATTGAATGGGTTGGGACCATCTTACTAACTTTGATTGGAGGGTAATAAAGTTAGGAAGAGTTTTATTAATGTCAACATTACACAAAAGTGGGAAAAAAATAACCTAGACTTGGCCTTTGTAACCCCATCAACAACGAAAAAGTGGAAAAAATATTTTCCAATCCATTTGAAAATCTCTCCATCCTAAAGCTCAAATGAGAGACTTGGTAGGAAAATCTAGACTAGATTTTTTTACTTAAATCTACAACTGAGTCAAAACCCAGTTTCCAGCAACATAGGGACAATCTATGTTTACCATAGAACCAGAGTCCCTAAGTAAGGACCACAATGAGATCTTCATTAGAAGTGAACTTGAAAAGGACAAGACCACCATCCATAGCACTTGTAGAAACACTTCACTTAAGCTTCCAGTTTGTGGACATCCATTGGAAAACCACCTCAATGTTGGGTCAAAAGAGATTTTTTCCTACGAGAGAGTTATTCATTGAGAGGATTTTATCAATAAATGAGTCAAGGATTTTGATAAATTTTCCCTCCTTTGACTTCAAGTATTCAGGGGCAGCCTCAACACCACTACTGTCCAAAGAACCTCTAAGGAGGGAAAATTTCCAACCATCAATTTTTGGAGAGGAAGAGACCCCACTCATAGTGTTAGTGGAAGCTTTAATCCCATAAAAAAGATTGCTTATTGACCATTCTCCATGAGGACAACATGAACAAAAGAGACAACAAGAGGAATAAGAGATGCATGGTCCAGAGGGACATGGTCCTCCCCCTCACAAGCAAGTGCCATGAACAAAGGAAATTCAAACTTGCAAGAGCGGGAAAGTTGTTGATTGGATAATTTATTTGCAATAACTTCTATACATGTTATAATTTTTAATATTATGTTGCAACTATGTTGATTTGTAGATTCAACAAAACAAATTAATCTAGATTCAAATAATTCTTATACATCTAAAAATACTACCTACTGAAATGTGGGGATAAGGGAGATCCTTAAATAATAAGGGCGTATTTTATCTATTTGTATCTTTCCCTAAGGCATTTCATTAGGAAAGAGATCACAAGGTGTAAATATTGACTTTCAACCTCAATGGTGAGTCAATCAGACTTGGATCTTAGTCATTAAGATAATAGGACAAATCTGAAACCAAATTGAAATGATATGCAATGCTCAAACTAAATGCACAATAAGACCTAGAACATGAAATGCAAATTACTGAAAGTACAAAAATAGAAACCACAATTTGCAAAAAGATATAAGAAGGATAAGGATACATGTACCAATCACCAAAAGTTTATTTTGAGTTTTTCTCAAGGATAGGTTTACCCTAGGGTGAATGGGTCAGGTAGTTAGGGATTTTGAAAATTCTTTTGGCAGTCCTCTGAGGTAGGATCTTTTTTTGTTTTACATAGGTTCCACTGTTAGAAATTCAGAAATAAAATGAGTTTCCGTGGCTTGACAACAATGATTACAACTTATGTACTAATGCAAAATTGCTCTTCAATATTTTCAATCCTTCTTCAACTTGTAATCTGCAAATACAAAAAGAGGGATAAATTGTTTTGTTTGAATGGGGGCTTTCCTTACTCAAAATAATGACAATGGAGAAGGAAATGATGAATGGACACTTTTTTGCTACAACTCACCAAACCTTTAATGGCTTCCCTTAGAGGACTGAAGACAAACACATCACTCCAAGGGACTTGATCTTGCTTTGCTTGATAGATTTCAACACTTGAAAATGCTTGGATGCTTTTAGATCAACAATGCACAGTATCCTTCACAAGATGGCATGAACACACATAAGCTTGAACATGATGATATGATCTTGATTGCTGCAACAAATGACTGATTAATCTGAATGCTCTTGACAATAATATTTACTCTTGAGAATATTTGATCATGCGTGTTAAAATGCCTTAGATTTGAATTGATAAAAAAGAGTATGTATTTATAGGTGTTTATCTAATTTCTTAAAAATTAGATTCCAAAAGCTGGCAATTTCATATTGAATTTGAATCATTAAAATGCCTGCCAAAATCATATTTAAAAATAGGTCCTAGAACTTAAAGGGGACCCATTCACCCTTGGGTGAATGGGTCTTGGCCTATAAGTCTAGGACATTCACATTCCAAGGTGATTAAAATATTAATTGTATTAATTAAATGTTGGTTTCCCTTTTGGAAAACGAGAATAACAAGACTTTGGAATACATAATTTGGAAAATTAAAAGCTTAATTAAATTCAGTAAATTAAGGGACCCAAAAAAGTGTGAAATTGTAAAGGGCATGCAATTTCCTACACTGCATTTATCCCCCACTTTAGTGGAGCATAAACTTATGGTCAGACTCACACTGAAGTAGACAAATATGCATCAAGAGAGGTCCAAGTGTAAAAATGTTAGAAAGATTGGATGACAAAGATCAAGGAGGATGATCAAGACCCCAGGATTGAAGATTCCATGGAAAACCAACATAAGGACAAAGGGAAACACAATATGTGTAAGATACATGCAACAAGACAAGATATACAAGCATACAATGTCAAAGCTAATGCAAAAAGTGATGAAGTAGCAAGTTGCGTTATGCCACGTCCATCAAATACACTCACAAGGGCTATCACGGTTTTGTATACACTAGGTGAGCCCTAAAGGAAAAATGAGAAACACACACTAGGTCTACAAGGTATGAACTCATAAAAAGGGGTGGAAGATGGGAAGGTCACACCAAGTCTATAGGTCTCCCATCATCAACCATACCAAAAGTTATACTCCTTGATAACTTTGACAAGGTGCCACAAAATGATCAATGCTATGCCAATGCTACACTAAGTCAAACCTCTGTGAATAAAAGTGAAGCCAAAATGCCAAAATATGCATGCCAAAATGAGATAATTCTAGTGCCATGTTGAAATAATTCCAATGTATGCCCCCACTTTAAAGAAATTTCTAAACACCATGATGTGAGCAATTACTTTAAAGTAGAAATGATAAATGTCAATTGATAAGAGGGCCATGAGAGCTTATTTGGAAATCACTATGCCAATAATATTTTTTCAAATAAATTTGCATCATGAAAAAGGAGGGTTTCCCCTACATGAAATCTCAAAAGATAACACATAAGGGATCCACAGATTCAGGGTCAGTGCATGTCTTTTCTATAGTGATATAATAGAGCTTGGAACTATCATCATTCTCCAAATACCTCATGGAACAAACACATAGGAGGAATGATACATAGAGAGATAGAAGACAAACAATCCTTTTGGGTCAACATGGAAGAGAATTTTATATTTCTCAATGCCTTGGATCGAGTTCCCAAAAAGAAAACACAAGACAAAGGAAAAGACAATGTTTATGACAGATAGAAGAATGTAGGTACAAATAGAATAATCTCATGATAGATTCACTTTCTTTGTATCCTTGCACCAACATAGTAACAAGGGTCATCCAAAGAAAACTCACAAACATAAAGGCACACCAAGCAACACAATACGAGGGATCACAATACATACATGTAATCACAAAGAACATAGAGAGAAAATAAAACTATTATATCACATGCGAGCCAACCTATAGAAAGTCATTCACATCCCAATATTGTTCATCATATACAAAAGGCGGATAACTAGCCAAAGAAGCAACGACAAGTGCCATAATAGGACAATCACTAGGTTCAACACGTGGTGATGCACTCTTTTTAGGAGGATCATCATGGTTGCGCCCATCTAAGTTCATAGAAGTGGAAAACAACAAATTCAATTAATTATGCACTTCATAAATTTTTGCAATCTCATCATCATCATCCAAGTTAATCATAGTAGGAGGGCTAATGACAATTTCCATTGTATGTTCTTGTTTTTGTTGTGGTGAAAAATTTTCATGTTGTGGAAAAGGTGGAGAATCATCATGCTTTGTTGGAGTTGGTTTATTCTTTTCTTCAAACTTATGAGAAATAGCACGACATCTATGCCTATGCTCTTTAGCATTTTAGTTTTTTATTGCATAGTTTTCAAGATGTGATGGTGTAGGAGTGGGTTTATCAACCATCAAACTCTTTTCTTTCCTTAGGGAAAGAACAAAAAGGACATCGACAAGTTGTGAAACCACTTTCTCTTTAGGCTTATAAACTTGTTTGATTTTAGGAGGAAAAAAGGGAATTGTATGGTTATCTTTGGGTCTCTTGTAGGATATAGGTGGCAGAATAACATCATGTTTTATCTCTTTTGGTTCAAGCATAGGCTTATCCACAAAATTTGGAGTTGGAGGAACAACTATGGATCTTCTAATTTCAGGTAGGATATCTGCAAGGGATAACTCTGCTATATGCTTCACTTTGAACTTTTGATAAGATTTAAAAAATAAATCTTCACAAGGTTTTATAGGTTCTACAGGTTTAGGAAAAAATAAATCCAATGAAAAGTTTCCTCAGGAAGACAAAGGATTAAATCCACTATGATGCAATGTAAAGATTTGGTTTTCAAATGGGAATTTCAAGCACTTGTGAATGACTAAAAAGACAAAATTCATGGAGTGTATCCATGGATAGCCTAACTTCACATGAAATTGATCTGATGTTGGGATAATGGAGAATGATACATGTAATTGTTTCGGTCCAAATTTTAATGGAAGAGTGATCAAGCCTATCGTAGGGTGAGCAAAACCATCATGTGTTTTGATCCATGATTTTTATTTTTCATAAAAATCTTGGTAAAGTTCATGCACAAATAAGAATTCCTCAATTATCACATTATCTATAGACACATGATCAATTAATATCCCATTTGTAGGTTTTTCATTAATTTTTTTGGCTATGTAAAGAGGATCATTGGGTGCATGTTTAATTATCACTATTTGACAAAGCAATGTCAAGAGACAAATTGGTTTAGCCCTTATGAGGTTGAGCGTCAATGAATCCAATCATAGAATGAGGGGTATGGTCCAAAATGGGTTGACTAGTGTCAACACTAGGAGTGAAAGAATTGGAAAACCCAAAATCCACAATGGATGTACCAGCACGAGATGCCATGAGTCTTGAACTACGTCTCATACAATAGGACACCAGGTTGTGATACTCATACAAGTTTCACCAAAACAAAAATATATCCAAAATGGAAAAAGGAACTAAATAAATATATTAAACATCTAAAAATAGGAAACACAAGGCAAGTATTAAACAAGATATTGCAATTTTTTAGATCTAAAATATGATAATTGTTTGATTTTAGATGCAAAAACCTGAAAATGATTAGTTTTAACTGCCAATTTTGATTTCAATCAATGCATTGCTTTTCACCAATTGAACTAGATGCCAACAACTACTGAATTATGCAATTTTTGAAACTGGAACAAATATTTGTAGGCTGAAATAAACTGATAATACATATACAAAACAGTGTGCGGAAATTTGGAAAATCACCTATACCAAGATAGGTTCACCTTATGGAAAATGAGTCCTAGGACAAGGGTTTGAAAAACTATTTTGGTAGTCCTCTAGGATAGGATCTTAGCTTCTATTTTGCATAGGTTCTTATATTATCAAAAAGTCAGAAATAAAATATGAATCTAAGCTTTCGTGGCTTGACAACAATGATGAAAAATTATGCAACAATGCAAAATTTCTCTTCAAGATCTTCAATCCTTCTTCAACCTGTAATCTACACATACAAAAAAAGAGAATTTTTTTAATTTGAATGTGGGTTTTCCTTAGTCAAACCCCATGTTATGTAATTAAACCTTCATAGAAAGACAATGAAAATGGAGAAGGAAATGATGAATGAACACTTGCTTGCTACAACTCACCAAACCTTTAATGGATTCCCTTATAGGAATGAAGACAAAAACATCACTCCAAGGAGCTTGATCTTTGTTTGCTTGATGGATTTGGACACTTGAAAATGCTTGGATGCTTTAGGATCAACAATGCATGCTAGCCTTCACAAGATGACATGAACACACAAAATCTTGAACATGATGATAGGACCTTGATTGCTACAACAAATGACTGATAAATCTACTCTTGAATGCTCTTGATAATAATATTTTCTCTTGAGAAATTTTGTTCATGCATGTTAAAATTCCTTATATTTTAATTGATAAAAAGACTATGTATTTATAGTTTTTTATGTAATTTCTCAAAAATTAGATTCCAAAATTTTGACAATTGCATATTGAATTTGAATCGTTAAAATACCACCAAAATCATATTTAAAAATGGGTCCTAGGACTTAAAGGGGACCCATTGGCCCTTGGGCGAATGGGTACTAGCCTATAAGTCTAGGATATTCACATTCCAAGGTGATTAAAATATTAATTGCATTAATTAAATGGTTTCCCTTTCAGAAAATGAGACTAATAAGGCCTTGGAATACATAATTTGGCAAACTAGAAGTTTAATTAAGTCCAATAAATTAAGGGACCCAAAAAGAGTATGAAATTGTAACTAATCACACAAAGAAATTGGAAGCTCACACATGAAGCAAGAATAATTGTAGATATACAACAAAGTTGTAAATGTTCTCAATATCAAATCCTCTTTTGAAATTCATTCTTTTTGAGAAGTTGATTGTGGTATACCTTCAAAGGTGGTTGAAGAGGGAAAATATAAATGTTAGGAGAATGTGAAAGTGATTGGTTTAGTTTGGCTATGGTTGTAGAGTTAATAGACTAAATTTTGGGTAACTTATTGTAAAAATCCTTCATACTTCTCAAATGGATTATTCTCAAACTTTTGTATGGGATTGTTGTTGGGATAATGAAATAAAAAAGGTAGATTTAAATTAGGGGAGAAATGAAAGTAATGTTCACACTTTTTGGGAAATTCACGCACTTCATTAAGTATGAAAAATAATTGCTTTCGATAGGAGGCAATTTCACAACATTTTCCTCAAGAAAGAAATGATAGACGATGACCATTAGAGACAATTAGAGTGGTCTAGGAGACTTGGTAAGTAGGATTTTACTTGGAGAAAGGAGCTAGTTTTCACATTTTTTTAACATAACATAGTGGTGTTTGAGGATTTGTATCACCATTAGACTTGTCATGTTGGCCTATATATGCTTATATGTTTACCCCCTTGGGATAGGTGTATTGAATTAATTAATAAGCACTACATTTTAAAATGAGGAAGGGGTTTTGGGTAATCAACTTGTTCCTACCTATGCTATTACACGTTTATTATCCCACACTAAAACCTACAAAATGTAAAAGGAAAAATCAAGTGCAATATTTTATAACATCCTAGTCAAAGCTAAAATGTCTAGGTAGATAAGAGAATTAATCATTTATTTAGGAATATAGATACTAGATGTCTCAGTTATCACCCAACATCTGTCTAGCCTACAAAATGGAAAGAAACATTTAAATGTAGTGTGATGAAGTCTAGGAAAATGGGTCCATTGAAAGATACCTTAAAACAGGCATCCACACACACAAACATACAAAAATACATGCCAAACATAAGAAAAATAATTGTACCTTAATCAAATTATGTAATTTTCCTTCAATTCTTACAAAAAAATAAAAAAATCCTAAAATTGTTACATATAGAACTAGAAAATGGGCTACTCAATACCTAGTATACATACAAATCCCCTCAATCTAGGTAGATTCCCATTTTTATCTAATCTCTCTCTTCTTGATGAAATGTTTTGAGGGTTTCTTCTCTCTCTCTCTCTCGCTGCTTTTGTAGAAGAAGATCAACATTTTTATTTTCCTTTTGAATCTCATTGTAACTACACAATCATTTCTCTTGATTAAATTTATAAGATTTCCATAAGTGATCCCACAATATTGGTTTACAATTTTTGGCCAAATTGGACATTGAACTAATTTATTTTAACTAAATCTTCACTTTCGGGCACCTATAGTTGCTAAACCATGAGGAATTTGAAGATGATGCAAATTAGTGATTTGTGACATTTTGTCTATAGATTCTAAATATATATATTTTTAAATTTTTGGAATCAAATTGCATTTATTTTTACATCTCCTTTGAAAACTAGTTTTTAATAGTAAACACCATTTTTAAAGAGTGAAGTGTACTTTCTAACACAACTTTTTTTCTGCAAAGAATAAAATTATATTTTTTTCAAATTTAGATTCGTAACTACAATATCTAGTGCATGCAATTGGTTTCATAGTGTTTTATTGAATATTTTTTGTTAATTAAGTTTTGAAGTCAGACTAGTTACAATTTAGACATAGGTTTACTTGCTAACACAACTTTTTTTGTATGTATCAATTTATTTTTTGTTGGATCAAGGACATCAATATCTAGTGCATAGATATTTTTCAAAATTTTTTATAATATTCTATTTTTCCACATGTAAAAAATAGAGAGCCTGATTTTTGGTGAAAAACTTATGTTTAATTAAACTAAAAAAAATACATAATAAAACCAAAATATATTAAAATTTATTCGATGGACAACTCGTTCCGAGGACTACCATTATCTAGTTGGGTCTGTGAAGTTTCCTCCATTTTCATCCTCAACCTAAGCTTCGAAAGGAAAAATTTTGCAGAAATTTGGTAGAAGAGGGGGAGAAGGGCAAAAAAGGGGGGTTTGAGCGAACCCCCCTTGACCCCTTCGAGTGAAGGGCCCCTTTTTTTTTGAATTTCTCTTTGTTTTCATTAAAAAAAGGCATGAAAAGGGATGACATCACCAAAAGGGGTTCGCTCGAAGGGGGGTTCTAGCGAACCCCCCCTTTGAGTGAACCTATTAAAACTCAAACTTTTTTTCATGGGAGCATTTTGGAAATTTTTCTTCATGAAGGGAATTGCAAATCAGTTTTGTGGGATCACCCTAGTCTAGGGCATGTTTTTTTTCAAATTTCCTTCCATATTTCTGCATCCATCCTTTCGTTCCTTTCTATTATTTTTCTTCTTCTTGGCCCTAGATTCCCTCATGAATGATTAGGTAATGATTGCCAATCATCAAACCTTGACTATTCATCTTCTAGGAAAAAATGTTTGCATTGGTGCCATTTTAAAATAAGGTTTCTCAATTTTGATGCTTCCATTAGATTTTTAAAAAAATCTTGCTACATCATCCAAGACAATGTCCTTGAATTTCGTATACTTTATTTTGATTGAAATGGCTTGAGGACTTCCCATGGCAAGTTTTTAACAAAACTCAAATGAATAAATGTAGTGACTAATAATAGTTGTGTGAGTTGGAAATGATATATTTGGTTTTTGGATTCCTAATAGTTTACTTGAAAACCCATAAGGGTGGACCAATCTATTCCCATTAGGTTGAAAATATTAAAGATTGACCTAATGGAGGCCAATGATTAAAAATTCAAGGGCACAAAAGGTTGGAATTATATATGATCATTTCACAAGGGTGGGATATAATATGAAACATTGTAGGAAGAAGAAAGAAACATTATGGTATAATCACACTTTGTAGTGGTTCTAGAAGGACATGACCACGAAGGAATAGGACTAAGGGCATGTTCCTATATGTTTAAAGGATATAATAGCAATATAGATGTACCACACATAGTATATATATATATATATAGATTAGTATAAATAATAGAATAGATAATATACATAATGAAGAATATGATGTAAATGTAATTAGATGATGTGATAGTGAAATATGATGCAATAGAGCATATACGAAGAGTATGTAATGAGAAAATGAATAATATACTATATAGAATTGATTATATCATATGAATATGTGAATAGAATATGAATGCATGCATAATTTTATTTTGTTTATTCTATAATAGTAATACTTACGATATCATGTTCTTCATTATGCATCACACAAAGGTAAACACAAATCTTAAAATTTGAACTCATATCATTGAACTACATTTTCTTGTAGACATTTGGTTCTATTTTTAGGGCATTAATTATTGGCGGATAAGGAGAGGAACAAACCTAGGGGAGTTCTAGTAAGTGAGGCCACAAGGAAAAGTGATTACATGTGAAAACATAGGCAATTACAATGAAAATTAATGAAAATTAGGTCCTAGTCTTTGGGAGGGGGGTTAGACACTTAGGGGTGATGATGGTGTAGACGTCCAATTTGATCACTTCCATATGATCAAATGCGTCTCCTTATTCATCCAGTTGCTCATCCCTTACTCTGTTAATATTAATTAAAAATTCTCTCTTATGATCACATCCTCCAACTTTTCTTCCTTCTTCTTCTAACTAGGGTTAGCATGTGCACACCCTTAATCATCATTAGGGTCACATCCTCCATAATCTCCCACTTGCTTCTAATAAGTCATTAGTCCATCTAACTAAGTACTTGCACAACCTTAATCATTTGGTTAGTCTAACCTAATCCTCCTCCCACTTATGGCATGTGTCCTTAAGTCAACCTTATTAAAGGCTTTCTCCTTTTGGGCAAGGCACTCCACTTCCCCATGTGAATTTTTAATTCACCTTTTAATCCCCCAAGGCACCCAAAGGAATTTTAATTCCTTCACTTCCCCACATGTCCTTCATTATTCTTTATTCTTTCCCATCCCCATGAGAATATTTGAAGGAATTTTTAATTCCTCACATGTCCTCTCACCCACATGGGGACAAGGACCTCCTTTATGAGGAGATCTTGTCCAATCCCAAGGTACTTTGTACCCCCTCCATGTCATGTACCCTCCTTCCACCTCATGTCCACTTCACCTTTTAGGGCTATATCACAGCCACATGTCAAGATGTGAGGGCTTGTGAGTTCTCAACTCACCTTAGCCCTACATCTTGATATTTGGTGGCTCAATCTTGATCCATTTCCCCTAGGAATTCTCAAAATTCCTATAAATACCCCCTCTTTTCTCTTATTTTAGGGAGATCATTTTGCTAGCCAAACTCTTGCAATTTTGTTTCTCATCTTATTAGCCATTTTCTTGTTTTCATCCACTTGCACTCATCCTCACAACATCACTTAGCTTGCATCTAATTGCCATCCAAGGAGCATACACATCAAAGATCGAAGGGCCAACCAAAGGATCAATTTGAGACAAGGTATAAGGTTCCATTTGTTGCTTTTATCTTGTGTTGTTTCCAACTTAGGCTAATCTTGAGGTGTAGGTTGTTTGTGT
>VDFB02061198.1:0-16003 GCA_007258455.2 Sequoia sempervirens | reverse complement strand
ACCCACCCCTATTTTGAAGTCAATTAAAAATGAAGTGGTTATGGAGAAAATAGGTGCAACTTATGATAAAAGAGCTCTCACAATGAATTTAATCAAGAATATAGCTATGAGATACACAATTTAGTGTAGAAAAATGTATCCCTTTACATTTTCACACTGGTTTGGGCCCTCCTTGCTAAAACTAGGCTTCTTTATGCCTTATTTGGTCATATTTTGCATCCAAAAGCCTTATTTAATGCATATTTATGAGGATAATCCTAACATATATAAATTGACCAATCATAAATTAATTATTTTGGATTGTATGGCCTAGATTTAGTGATCTAGGACTCATAAACCACCTTGGGCATATTTGTCCCACCTAAGATTCGAGGCCTAGATCTGAATTTGGGATTAAACTAAAAATTTCTTGAAAAATGTGTTCCAAGCTTAGCCTAATGGGACTCATAGGCCCCAAATGGCGTATGAGTCCCACTTAGCTTAGACCTAATTTAAATTCAAATTCCTAGTAGGATTTTATTCTCCTAGATCTGATGTTGGCTTGTAGTGTTGTAATTTCAAGAAATTTGGCATAAACAAGTATAAGTACAAGGTTATTTCACATATTTTCTCCTAGAAATTTCAAGTATCCTAGAAAATTTCATGAGAAAGTGTGACCTAAGCATTCAATTATTCTAGCAATTCAAGAGTTTACAAGAGCATTCAAGAGTGAATATCAAGCATTATTCAAGTATCAAGCATCATGTCAAAGTCATCATGCATCATGTTTTTTTTTGAGCTAACATTTGTGATGTAGGGTTTTATGATTCAAACAAGCATTCAAATCAAGATCTACAACATTCAAGAAAGATTCAAGATCTACATTCATGCTAGCCATTTCATACATGTTTGCAACATCTTATTCAAGGGTTCGATGAGTTGCAACATATCATTTTGTTCATTCAACATTCATCCTCTCTATTTCATTTCATTTCAAGGTTTGATTACCAAAATAAGGTTTGACAAAGGAAGACCCCTATCTACTAACAAAACAACATTTTTCCCTCTCTTTAGTCTATGATTTGCAGATTTAGGTTGAAGATACATTGAGGAGCAAGATTGGAGAAAAGTTGTCAAGGTTGTTGTGTCGCAAAAAAAGGTATCTTTGGACATTTTTACGTTCATTTGGGTCCTTCTTACAGATGTTGTCCTAGTTTTTCCTAGATTTAATATTGTAATGTGGTCAACACATTCACATTAGGTCGTGGACCCTTGGGAATATATAAGAATTCTATGATGTCTTGTAAAAGTGTTGTGAAGTGTTGTAACCCCCTTTCACACTTCTCTAGGACCTTATTAATATAATTCACTTAAATTACCTCTTTTTATCACTTACCAAGCCTTATTTTAAAGTGTTCTAAAGAGTTGTAACAAACTTTCATGATTTTCTAGGCTTGTCATCAATAATTTGACCCTTTCTTATGTTTAAATTGCTCCTTAATGCACTTACAGGCATTACTTAAGTGTGTTTCAGAGAATAATTCCGTTAAACATCATACAATACACTTTAATTCTTGAAACCCATTAAAATTTCCCTAGTGGGACCAATTCACCACCTTGGGTGACTTAGTCCCACTTGGCACAAAAATAAAAAAAAAATATTTCAAAATTCTGGCAGGATATTATTTTCTAGACCTTGAGGTTAGCCTATGATATGGTATTTTTGTGAAATTTTGTAAAATCTTGTATGAATAAAAGGTTTTCCTCTCATTTTCACCCCAACACATTCATACATTCATTCACTTAATCATTCTCAAGCATTCTAGGTAGTATCAAGCATACATCCATTGGAGCATCTACTTGCATATCTTCAGATTTCTACATCAAGGGTTTGGTGAGTTGTATCATTGCATGTTGTTCATTCATCATTATCTTTCCATTTCATTTTATTTTCAAGGGTTTGATTACAAAATCAGGGTTTGACCAAGGAAAAACCCTATTCACTAACCCTTAACCCTTTTCCCCTCTTTGCATTTGTGTTTTGTAGGTCTTGTATGGAGATTTGTCAAAGAGAAAGGTGTTAAAAGGTGTAATCATTTCCTCAAAGTATTTCAAAGTCAACAAAGCCCTAAAATAAGCTTGGAGATCACCTATAGACCGAATTCTACAGATTCAAATCTGAACACCTGTCCAAGACTAGAGTGTAGACCGAGAGCTACAAATTGCATCTTCAAAATTCCCGAAAGCTAAAGGTGGACTAAGTCACCATCAGTGGAAAATTACTCCCACTACCAGGCATGAAAAGTTTTTTATGCAGTTTTGGATACCCTTTTGGCTTAAATCTGTTCCAACAAAATTTCTCTCAAACAGGACGAAGTCACCTAGCTTGGCGTAAGTGTCCCAGTTTGCTTTAGCAACAAATTCTACAGGATTCTAGAGCCTCTTTGCATAACATTTTAGTTTATAGGTGCACCTCTCCAGTGTTATTCATTTTTGTTATAGTTTACTTTCATTCTTAAGTCATTTTACTTACAACATTTTATTTTCAAACAATTTGCATTTCATTAATTTTTCATTAATAATTCATCTCTTTTATCAGCTCTTTGCATTTAGGGAGTTACATTTAGACATATTTCAATCATATTTGCATTAGTCTTGAGTGAACTCCCAATTTTTTGTGGGATACCTTTCTCCTTTTAGGTACAAAACCCTAGAAGTGTAAGAGAGCTCCTATCCCTACAAAAAATTGTGGTTCATTTTGGTGAACCTGCATTTAGAACATCTTATTTTTGATTTAGAGTGCATTTACATCCTAGGAATAGCTTGCATTGGAATTGCATTGTTTAATTTGCATCCTAGGGTTTTCAAAATTGCATTAGTGAAAAGCTCATATAGCTTGCATTTTTGCATTCCATTTCATTAAAAATTGACAAAATTCCACACTTTCATATTATATCTGCATCTAAAAAAGTAAAAAGCACAAAATTACATTAAAAAATTTAGAAAATTTTCAAAAAATCACTACTGGGACTAATTTGCCACCCTGGGCGACTTAGTCCCGTTGCACATTCTGCACTGTAATTTTTGTCATTTCTAGATAATTTTCTGCATTTCTATTTTTTGTTATTGCATTTCTGTTACTGTTTCTAGATTTGTTGTTTTATTCAATTTCTTGCACTTAGTTTCCTTTCATTCCTTTGCATCATGGCTATGTGTTTTAATAAGCTTTAGATGTCATTAAAATCCTTAGCTATCATGTCAAGTTGTGCCTTTGGAACTGATCCTAATGACATTGAACTTCCTCATCCTCCTTCAACTCCTCATGAATTTCCTCCTCATGATGTTGACATCATTGGAGAAGATGATGGCAGCATGAATAAGTTCCTAAATGAATTCCTTAACAACCTTGAAGCTAATGCATCCTTTTATCCATCCATGAAACAACATGACCTTCCTACAATACCACCTCCTGATATGTTTGGTTACTTAGATCTTGAAACAAATGAAGGACCTAAGTTCCCTACACTAGGTGAAACTAGTTCTTATCAACAAGCAACCCCCCAACCATTTTATGATAACAAAATCACCAATAATCCAATCAACCTTGAAGAAACATATAGCAAAGGGTTTAATATTTTGAGCAAACAAGGATGTGACACAACTACTGAACATGGCATTCATAAACTCTTAGAGCAACATCCAAAAGAAGAAAACACAACAAAGTTAGGTTATCAAGACCCCCCTCATAACATCAATCCTCCTAGAGAATATTGGAGACTTTGTGATGATAGCACGGTGATCTTTGATTCCCCTCCTAATCTGAATATCCTTCTTCCTCACAAACCCTTACCTGATAACAATGACAAGGATGAAAGGATCACTTTGGGTCCTTCTCCTCCTTCCATTCGAGAAAAGGGTGAATCTAGCAAATGAAAAAGACCTTACAAGCTACAAAACTCAAGTTTCATCTTTTTCCGCCACCTGAATGTGAAAGGAAATTGCAAATACTCTTAAACAAAGGACTCATACTATTACCACCTATGAATAGGTTGGTGATATATCCTAAAGATGCCAATGTTCAACATTGTGCATATCATTTCATTCTTGGACATAGAAGTCATGAGTGTCGCCAATTGAAATAAATACTGAGAAAGTATCATTTTGATGGTGATAATTGCTATCCAATAATTCCCTAAACCACTCTCCAACTCCTTGTCATGTAATAGTTGTAGAAAATTCTCTTCTCACTATTACATGACCTTTCCCATCACCTACCTTGGCTCATTCTTGTATTGCACTCAGTGGGGGAAAGAAGTTGATAGCCTTGTCCTAGTAATGCATTTTTCATTGTCCCTTTCCTATGTTATTCACCTTCCACTTATACCAACTAAGATTGGGAGGCGGATGACTTGCTTGATGGCTGAATCACATTTTCCTTAACTTCAGTCTTCTTTTTTCATAATTAAGAGCATCCACTGGGAGCCTCGATAAAGCCGAAACAGGATGTTCTCTATTTTACTCTATTCTATCGATCTTCTTTTGATGCGGATGACGAGGCATTATTATTCGACAGTCTTTATGTTGGATCTGGTCTCTTTTATTTTGATGATAGACGCATTGAGATTATTCCCATTAAAATCTTTTTCTCTATCTGACCTTGTCCTTATCTTTTTCTTGTGTTTACTTTGGATGATGCAAGGTGTCAGAGAAAACCCTATGTTCTTCCATAAGCGTTGACCCAAACAATTCTTTTTCTCTTCTTTTGTTTTCACTCCCTTTGTGCGCCATTCTTCTAGTTCTATGTATTGTGACGCTTTCGAGTTTCTAAACAACATTGCAACAAAGAACATACCTAATCTCCCAAACTATGCTAGATCTTCTATAAGCCGAGCGAGCTTTATTTTTAGCAACCCTCTTTTATTTTCCTTCACATGATCATGAGGCCTTTCATTTTCCGATAAAACATCGATAAGGACTTTGGCATAGGGCTTTCCTATTTGGCTCTCATGTCTTTCTTCTTTGCATTTTTCATTTTCTACTTTAAAGTAATTGCTTATAGTACAGTGTGTAGCAATTCCTTTAAAGTGGGGGCATACATTGGCATAATTATTTTGCATTTTTTCCTTTTCTTGGTTCTTAGTGCAGCCTTCTTACTTCATATGATGTGTTTTGTTGCTTTGTGGATGAAATTGGATGTGATTTCCTTCATGAGTGTGATCTATCTTAGCATATTACATTCCTCTTAGTGGCCTGATGCAACACACTGCATCCCCTAAGTTGCAAATTTTATATTCTTTGATTGGTCCTCTCTTGGAGACATTAGGCACAATGTTCCCTAAGTTAAAGACCTCACATGAACTAGGAAAGACTCCTTTGAACATCTTTTGCATTTTTCATTTTTCATTTGGTATATGGCCACCTTGTATAACACAACTTGCATGTTTGTGGTGCCATCATTTTTGTTCATGAGCTCCAAGCATACGAAGTTTTTCTTGTCTCATGAAGCTTGAAATGCCATTTTATTTTATGGTGCCTTATTAAAGTTATCAGGAGGTATAAATTTGGTATGGTTGAGCAGGAAGCCCGTTCCGAGGCATGAATTTCCCCATAGTCACCTACGCGTGTGTGAGTGCATACTAGCCATGAGTGTATGTTTCTCACCTTTTGGGCCTTCTCACATGGTGGACAACCATGACTTCCATCACCTCAGAGTGAGTATACATTTATTTTTCTAGAGAAACAACCTAGATATGATCCACAACAAGATGGAGAAATGATTGAAGCTTGATTCGATTCTCTTTTTCCTTCTCCTTCTCTCTCTTACATTCTTTTTCATCATTTTCATGTGTGTTCCTTTGTGCTAATGTTTGGTTTTCCATGAGATCTTGATCTTGGGGGCTTGATCGCCCCTCTTGATTGTTCTTTTCTCATATTTCCAACATGGGTGCATTTGGATCCCTGTTTATATGCATGTTCGACTACTTTAGTGTGAGTTTGAATCAAGTTCATCCTCTTACTAAAGTGGGGGCTAAATGTGTCGCAAAAAAAAAGTATCTTTGGAAATTTTTATGCTCATTTGGGTCTTTCTTATGGATGTTGGCCTAGTTTTGCATAGATTTAATGTTGTAATGTGGTCAACACATTCATATTAGGTCTCGGACCCTTGTGACTCAATAAGAATTCTATGATGTCTTGTAAAAGTGTTGTGAAGTGTTGTAACCCACTTTCACACTTTTCTAGGACCTTATTAAAATAATTCACTTAAATTACCTCTTTTTATCACTTACCAAGCCTTATTTTAAAGTGTTTTAAAGATTTGTAACAAACTTTCACACCTTTCTAGGCTTGTCATCAATAATTTGACCCTTTATTATGTTTAAATGGCCCCTTAATGCACTTATAGGCCTTCCTTAAGTGTGTTTCAGAGAATAATCCCATTAAGCATCATATAATGCACTTTAATTCTTGACACCCATTAAAATTACCCTGGTGGGACCAAGTCACCACCTTGGGCGACTTAGTCCCAATTGGCACAAAAATTTAAAAAAAATCAAAATTCTGGTGGGATATTATTTTCTAGACCTTGAGGTCGGCCTGTGATGTGATATTTTTGGGAAATTTTGTAAAATCGTGTATAAATAAAGGGGTTTCCTCTCATTTTCACCCCCAACACATTCATACATTCATTCACTTAATCATTCTCAAGCATTCTAGGCATTATCAATCATACATTCATTGGAGCATCTACTTGCATATCTTCAGATTTCTACATCAAGGGTTTGGTGAGTTGTAACATTGCATGTTGTTCATTCATCATTCTCTTTCCATTTCATTTCATTTTCAAGGGTTTGATTACCAAATCAGGGTTTGACCAAGGCAAACACCTATTCACTAACCCTTAACCCTTTTCCCCCTCTTTGCATGTGTGTTTTGTAGGTCTTGTACTCAAATTTGTCAAAGAGAAAGGTGTTAAAAGGTGTTTTCATTTCATCAAAGTATTTAAAAGTCAACAAATCCCTAAAAGAAGCTTGGAGATCACCTACAGACTAAATTCTGTAGATTCAGATCTAGACACCTGTCAGGAACTAGAGTGCAGACCGAAAGCTATAGATTGCATCTTTGAAATTCCCAAAAACTCAAGGTGGACTAAGTCACCATCAGTGGAAAATTAATCCCACTACCATGCCTAAAAAGTGTTTTATGTAGTTCCAGATACCCTTTTGGCTGAAATCTATTCTGGCATAATTTCTCTGAAACAAGACTAAGTTGCCTAGCTTGGCGTAAGTGTCCTAGTTGGTTTCAACAACAAATTCTACAAGATTCATTTTTGTTACAGTTTACATTCTATTTTCTAGGTACACCTCTCCAGTCTTATTCATTTTTGTTATAGTTTACTTTCATTCTTAGGTCATTTTGCATACAACATTGTGTTTTCAAACAATTTGCGTTTCATTAGTTTTGCATTAATAATTTATCTCTTCTATCAATTATTTGCATTAAGGGCATTACATTTAGACATATTTCAATCATATTTGCATTATTCTTGAGTTAACTCCCAAGTTTTTTTGGGATACCTTTCTCCTTTTAGGTGTAAAACCCTAGAAGCATAAGAGAGCTCCTATCCCTACAAAAATTTGTGGTTCAGTTGCAAAATTGTCAAAGTTTCCACCTTGTTTGCATGATCATGAAAAGACATCCACTGAGCATAATTCAACATTTCAGATCTACAAATCAAGTTTGGAAGGAAGAGTAGAGATATAATAGATTCAAACCTTGACCTTTTGAAAAAGCAGAATAGTATTGATACACCACTTGTGGCATATGAGTCTTGGTATACCAATTTTCTCAAATTTCAAAGGATTTAGACTTGCCACTGCCAGATTCTTGTTTCTGTCTAGAAACCCTAATCTGGGAATAAATCACCCAAATTGGCGTATGAGTCCTAGTGAGCATTAAAGTTATCATTTTCAGGATTTCATACCTTGTTCTAAGCACATTCAAATTTCTATGTCCACCTCTGTAGTTTTCTAGTTTACTGTTATGATTTGAACTCATTTCTAGGTCATTTACTTAATTTTTTCATATCATTAGGTTTTATCATTAGGTTTTGCATGTTACTCATCTTCCCAAGCCCTATCTTGGTGGTGAACCACCTTTTAGTCTTTAATCACAACCTAGGACACCTTATTGCCAATCTCTTTCCTTCATTTCCATCCTTGGGTTGAGATCTCTAAGGTTTCCTTGAATGGAGTAGAATGAAATAGGTCATAAACCCTAGTTCCATCTCCTAAAAGGTGGAACCGTATTTCCATTCTTTTCACACACCTATGATGCTCAGTTATAAAATATATTATATAAATCGATACAATTCTATATTTTCCACCTCAATCAATGTGGGATATGAGATGGTAGAAAATGGTGTATATTATGACCTATGGGAGTTACTTAGGCAACAATTAATGGATAATTTGAAGCAAACTAAGGAAAATAAATATGTGTTTAAGTATGGCACCCTAGTCATGTTCTTACTCTTTTATTTCTTGAAGGAGCTTCCCAAATAGAAGTGTAAACTAGATAAGAGGAAGGCTAGTTTCACATCAAATTGAAAATCATATCAGGAACCTTGGAGATGTCAAAGCATAGGATGATGCCCTTAATACCTTCTTTGTAATATTCCAAAAAAAGAATGCATGAGAGAGAGAGAATTCCAAGAATACTTTTTGAGAAATACAAAGATGATATCACATTTCTTGTATCTACAAACCAATGCATTATAGAGGCAATGGAACCAAGAAATGTTTGGGTTCTTCAACTTGGTTATGAGGTAACAAAAGTAGATCTTAATGGTTATGCTAATATTTTGTTGAAAATACCCAAAGACACCACAAAACCTAGCTATGGAACTTATTTGGAAAAGTCCATGGAAGTTCACATCATGGAATAGAGGAAAACACAGATCAAGAAGAATGTGGAAAAGATGGTGGATGTTTATGCTAAAGAAATGGGTATTTTTACAGAAATATTGTAGTATGATAGAGAGAGAGCCAAGACAAATTCAAGTGCCTCAAAAGATCTGGAAGCTCAAGGAGATCTAGTAGGATTGCTACCACTCCTCCTTTTTTCTAGAAGTCCTTCGAGAATTTTCATTCTATTGGAGAGAAAAGAAAGACAACTACAAGCCCTCTGGTAAGGGAGAAATCCCCTTTGGTTGTACACTCCACCATAGATGAGAAGAAGAAGACTGCCACTATTGCACCACCTACTTCCCCAACCAAGATAAGAGTGAAACAAAAATAAATGAGAGAGAAGGATATTGGCATAAATGTTACAAAAGAAGAGGAAGAATTGGAAGATGTACCAGCATTTGTCCATAGAAGAAGTGATGCTTCACAAGGTGAAGCTAGCACTAAAAGGAGAAGAATTAATATCATTGACATTGAGAGCAAAGAGGAGATAGAGAAAGAGAAAGAATAATTCAAGATCCATATGAGAGAAAAGAAGGAAGCCAAGAAGGCTTCTCTGGAGAAGAAGAAGAATGCAGAAAGAAAGAAGAATCTGGCTAAAGGAAAAGAAGAACAAAAGGAATTGGTAAGGCCTCATTCCCCCATGAATTTAGAGACATTGTTTAATATCATTTTGCAAAATTATATGTTGGGAGAGACCGCAAAATTGTATAAGGATGAATATAAGATAGACAAGGCTACTATTATTGAAGTTGTAGTCAAGTAAATTATTGTACTTTGATGTTGATATGCAAAACATTGAGAAACATGTTCTTGGAGAGTTGTGGAACATTTTGTTGAAGAGAAGAGAAGAATATGTAAAATAACATGAGAGGAAAAAGGAAGGGGATTTGGAGAGAGTGAGTGCTCCATTATCCGAGGAAAATAGAGCCACACTAGCTACTATATTTAGCAAGGATTTGAAAACAAAAAAAGGGTTACTATCCTTATGGGAAAGGATCAAGATGATCTAGAAAGAATTAGAAAGGAAAGTAATGAAAATTCTAAAGAAATAGCTCAAAATTTGGGGATGTTACTAGTGGAAAAAGAAGAAGAGAATGTTGAGATCCATTCAGAACAAAATATTGAAGGATAAATATTGAAAAATGATGCTCAAAATGAGCATGATACAAAAAAGGAAGCTGCATAGGAAAACACTCCTCCAAAAGTTGGACATGATAGAGATAAATAATGATGAGGAGGCAATGATTGTAGAAGGTATTGCAATGAAAAATACAACCACTCCTCATCTGGTACAAAAATATGAAGTTACTCCTTTGGAAAACATGGAAAATATTATAGAGGAAGAGGAAAAAAATAAGGTTTATGATGATAAGAATGATGACATGGAGAATGAAGAATAAAAGATTGATGAGGAAAAAAAAGAAGAGCATGAAGAGGAATATGAAGACAAGAACAAGGATGCATCTAGAGATATAGAAACACAAAAACCAATAGACTCCAATATTACAAAGGAAAATGGAAAGGTTATGGCAATTACTAAGGATTCTGGTGAATCTTCTAGCACCTCCCAAGATTCTTTAAAGAATCTTCTAAGCATGCAACCTAAATTTCAACCTATTGTATCACCCCAATTTCTACAACTATCGATGCAACAAGGAAATGTTTATTCAGACAAGATCTCTCCCATCCACAAGCTACAACTGGGAGACATATTCCATGCATCTGCAAGAAACGAAATAATTGGAACACATGAGAAGAGTGGAGAACTTATGGATGAAGAAGTTAAGGCATTGTAAGAGACCATGGCCAGATTAAATGTTGACACCACACTCTCCAGTATGGAAAATTTAAAATTGTTGATTGAATCCTTAAGACCTATGCATCTGGATTGAAGGCGGAAGCAAAGATGGAAGTGGAGAAGATTGAAGGCGGAAGCAAAGATGGAAGTGGAGAAGAGGGTCATTGATAAAATAATACTAGAGATGACTGGTAAATGTTCCATTGCACATAAAAATTTCTCAGAATTATTGAAGGATGTATAAGGATGTGTTGATGAGGCTAAGGCACTTTATCAATATGGCATGAAGTGGCCCAGAGTGACACAAAACATAAGAAAGGAGATGAAATCTATTGAGTCTCAAATTGATGTTGCTTCAAGTTCGTATGATCCTATAGTTGACCTCATTGGAGAAATAAGGAATACAATAAAATACATGCACGAGAAATTATTCCAATTGCAATTACAAAAAGAACACATTATTTTGCAGTTTGGAGAGATAAAGGTTCTAGTCAATCCCAAATTTATACTTGTTTCAAAATATCTTCTAAGAGTAGGCAAAACTAAGAAGATGAATTCAGTACCTACTACTCTGGAAGAGGGATACGAGTTACTGCTTGAGATTGAAATGTAGAATAGGTTGCTTATAGAGGCTAAGAGAGAATGAGAACAAGCCAGGAAAGCTTGAGAAGAGCACTTGAAGAAGTTACAGGTGTCAATGACCTTCAATTGATTTATCATTTTTTTTTATGCATTTTCAAATTTTTTGTTTAGATTATTTGTACATATGCAGAAAATATACATAAGTTTTCCATTACCTTTTTGGTTTTTTGATTTGGTATATGACTCAAGGGGAGTCAAACCATTCTTTTCAATTTGTATATATGCTTACATTTTTTAGGGGGAGTTCTGGTGACAACAGAACAAGTAGAATTGGCACCATTTTCCCTTGATGCCAAAGGGGGAGAGTAGTTTGGAGAGTATTTTGAACTTTTTTTTGGCATGCTTCCATCAATGACAAAGGGGGAGATTGTTGGGAGTTTGAGAAAGTTTTTCATTGATGATGTTGTTTGGAAACATGAGCATGGAAGGTACATAGCGATATAATGTAGTATTGTCATTGATGTCAAAATTGTTGTGGATTATTTTAATCAATTATAATAGGTTTTGGAGTTGCTAAGGAAGACTTTTTTGCAAGTTGATTTGGTCTAGAAAGATTAGTTGTGTGGAAATTTGACTAAGTGTACAATCTGCTAGTACCATGTTACTGTGTGTCAATTTTTGGGTCTACACCACTCTACAAATGAAGATATAACTCCACACTTCTAACATCATTCTTTTGGATATTAAATGTACCTAATTCCACGATTTCATCATGTTTGGAAAAGTGGATTAAGAGTTATGAGTAATAGTGTTTGGCTTAACAAACTATAATTGTTTTTTTTGTATAGTATGTTTGTGTGGGAGATTTTGCACATCTCCATAGATGAGTTTTTGGTTTTGTGCTCTTGAGGATAAGTTTCTAGGTGTCATTAGAGCATGGATTCTAGATGGCATCATGTTTTAAGGTCTACATGTTGAGATGTGGATACACAATGGATTTTTGGTTTAGGTCTTATGTTGTGCTGACCTAATATGTTTAATGCTATGCAAATGTCAAATATGTGTTGCTATCCTATGTGGGATCTATTATAGGTCCATGTCGAACTATCTAAAGATGTTTTTAGTTTTGAATTATGGCACATTGTGTGGATGAAACTTTTTGAGCTGACAAGTTATATTTTGGGTATTATATCTAATTAGGCCAACCTAATTGATGTTATACTTAATGCAAATATATAAGTTGAATTATTTTTAGTGTCTTGATGAACTGGAAGTTGTTACCAATTTTTCACCACAAATCAAATTGGCAAAGCTGATTAAATTAAGTTCATTTTAAGGTGAAAAAATTTCAATTCATTTATGCATTTGCTTAAACCATTGCATGAGTTGGAGTTTAAAAGAATTGTTTAGTTAAAATGTGCAATGTGTTTTCTGTCAAAGAGAGCATTTAGTTTTCTATTCAATGTTTACAACATAGAAAAGATTGCATGAGATAAAAAGAATAGTTCTTTCATTCAGTATTGATTTATCCATTCCATAATGTTACATACTTTTTGCAAAAGAAATATACAAAATTGAACAAGAGTGCATAAAACGTTGTTTTCATATTCATTGGAAAGAAAAGAGAGATCAAGTGTCCCACACAAGCTGTGGGAATAGTTGAATGAACATAACACAAGGAATGTACTATTCTACTAAAGATAAAGGAAGGAAAGAAACACATAGGAAGAGACATAGCCTTCGTTGTTGCTTACCCCTCCTCGCTCCTAGTCTCCAAGTGAACCTACAAATGATTGGGAAAGTTTTGTTAGAGCTCTAGTTATGAATCCTCCTATATGATCTACCAACAAAAATATAATACAATGCTTGTGGTGCATTGAATTAGTTGAACAAACACCAGATTATGCAAGGGAATGTGAAAAAAAAATGAAACATTGAGCTTCATTGTTTTTAACTAACATGTTTGTTCACTGTGCAGGTATAGGAGAAATCATGTTGTTGATCTATTTTGAAGATATAATAGCATGTGGTGTAAAAATGGGCTCCCACAAAGTTGATCCCAACATGCTTCCCCTTGACTACAAGAGGGGTTTTGAGAAAAAAAATACATTCATAGTGTTCAAAATGAAACATCCAACTGAAGGAGAAGTTCACAAAGCAATACAAGAGAGGTTGATTCATCGCCCATGTATGACAATCAAATTCAAAAAGCAAGTGAAAGTGAAGATCATAGATGAGCAAAGAATCTTTCTTGAATGCTCAAAAAAATGTAGAACACAAATTGATTACACTATCTTTCATTAGATATTTTTGTTTGCATACAAATATGTCATGTACAAGTGTCGTTACAACATTATATTGCTCCCATGTTTCATAAACATGTTTTTTACATTGATATGGTAGCAAGTAGTTCTTTGCCATAAACTGTGATAGTGAATAGGCATACATAATTCAAGTCTACAAATCAAAAGTAGTAATTGAAGTAATTGAAGAAGCTTCAAGGTTCATCACCAAAGAGTTTCATATTTCAAAACCTTTTATGCATTGTGGATCAAGATTCATATCAACTATAGCTACCCAAGGGAAGATAAAAATGCATGAAGAGTGCAAAGAGACTTTAGTTCTGTCAAGCAATGGAAGTGAAAAATGGCTGCAAATGAACTATGGAAGCCAAAACATGAAATGGAAAAGAGCCATCATTGACTGCTGGTACAATGCATAAGGATCATCAGAGGTTTGAGTATGCACATTCTGAGGGAGTCAATATTTTGCATGTGGAACAACATCACTAAAGTAAAATGGAGCACAAAATTCAAGTTTTGTTTCAACATTATGATGCCATAGTCATGAAGGAAAGCTTGATTGTATTGGTTTATGCTCACAAAATGACAATGCAGTGGTAAAAAGAGTAGGTTTGAGTACATTTTCTAAATGCAAAAGAATTTCAACCTACAATATTAAAGCTTCAAAGTGCCTAAAAATGAATGGCAACAAACAACAATGAAAGTGTCATGAATTATAGATGCATCATGCTATTCGAATGCAAGCATTGTAGGTAATGAATGAACATAAAATGAAGGTATCATCATTAACACTGTATTTTGAAAATAAAGAGAAATAAGCTATAGTTTCATACATGGGGAAAATGAAACCATTTTGTTTTTCAGAATAATGAGAAAATGCTATGATAGAACTAGGGTTTCAAAAGGAAAATGAACAATAATGGAATTCCATTCAAAAAATGTGAAACCCAAAAAAGTATAAAGCCTCGGCCTAGTTTGGAGAAGCATTTCTTTGGTTTTCATTTAGAAAAATGGAAGAACAATGTTATATTCTGCATATTCCGAAAATAGAGGAGAAATCTAAAATACATCAAGTGTTCTAAAACCTAGTTTGGACTCTCTTGCCTAGGGCCTGGGAGCAATTTTTTCTTCTGAAAAATACAAAACCCATGATGGAGTTTGTCCCAAAAAATCATATGCAGAAGAGATGAAAGGGTTTGATCCTATGTATGCAAGTGTTAGAGCCTTCAAAAATGGAGGTGGTATAGTGAATGGTCATGGCCATGAAGGGTTTCAAAACCCATAAAATAGTAAAGAAAAATGTAAGAAGCCATCCTTCTGTCATGGGTCAAGCTCGAATAGAGCCTTTTATTACACAAATAAAAGAGGAAGATACAAATGGGTTCTCATGGTTGTGGCCTGAGAACACATTTTTCTCTACAAATGTCAAAAACCACTTAGGGTTTGCACAAAGGAATCACAAAATACTAAATGAAATAAGATTGTTCGAGCTATTTTCAAGTGATGCCACAACCTTCATGAAAAGAACACACATAAATCCCTTTATTTCTTTCATAAGAAGCATGGAGAAAAAAAATATTCATTGTTTTTCCATTTAAATGAGCTCGAATCAAGCTTCTTTTTGCAAGAATTTAAGAGGGAAATGCAAGGCTCAAGACTTACCCAGTTCTTTGTTCAAAATTGTTCTCCAAAACCCATGTGCAACTGTATTTCAATACTCAAGATGGAGGAATCTGTGGCAACCCAAAATGGAGAAGACATCAATAGAGAAACAAGGCATAAAAATGAGTTAGAAAGCTATAGAAGTCGTGGCCTAGAGGCCCCAAAATATTGAAAAATGGAGTTGAAATGTCCCAGAATGATAAAATAACAACTTACCATTGAATTCCTGAAGGGATTCGACACCAAGCAGAGAGGAATCAACATGAAAATGCAGAAAATGGGAGCAAACCCTAGTTTCCATGGCGGTTCGAGCAAAGCCTTTTCTTCCAAAGTTGGCTGATGCAAATGATGAGAAGAATTAGGGATTAGTTTTGGTTTTTTGCTAGGGTTTCCCAATGCCCTAATTCAAATTGGGCTTTTTGTCACATTCAATTAAAAATCCAAATGCCAAACTAATATGTCGACCACGCCCTTGCATTTTGTGCCAACCTTAGGAGCTTTTGACTTTGATTTAATTTATGCCCCTATCAAAAAATCAAGTCAATACCTTTGTAATACATAATTTTTGCCTAAGTCCTAAATGCTTTAGTTTCTCCTTGGACCTTTGAGTGAACATATATGATGGTGCCCAAAAATTTTATGATTTTTTATAGAAAAATCAGATATAATAGGAGCCTTTGCATATTATTTTGGTTTTTGTAAAGCATCAAATT
>VDFB02061197.1:0-11573 GCA_007258455.2 Sequoia sempervirens | reverse complement strand
TACCAAGCACTTCCTCCAAGTGCTTGAGATGATCTTCCCAAGTCTTGCTGCAAATCAGAATGTCATCAAAAAATATCAACACAAACCTTCTTAACTGATTATGAAAAACATGGTTCATGCAAGACTGAAAGGTAGCCGAAGCGTTAGTCAACCCAAATGGCATGACTAAGAATTTGAAATGGCCATAGTGACATCTGAAAGCTGTCTTCTCCACATCAGATCCCCTCATTCGAATCTCATGGTAACCCGATCTCAAGTCGATCTTTGAGAAGAACTTGGCCCCATGTAGCTCATCAATGAGCTCATCTATTCTGGGAATGGGGTATCTGTTTTTGATGGTGCTTTGATTCAAAGCATGATAGTCCACGCACATGCGCATGGTACCATCCTTCTTCTTCACAAGGACCACTGCAGATGCAAAGGGGCTCTTGCTTGGGCGAATGAAACCCATCTCCAAGAGTTCTTGAATATTCTTCTCAATCTCATCCTTTTGCCTCTTCGGATACCGATATGGAGTTGTAATCACCGGTTTAGCTCCTTCCTTGAGCTCTATGATATGTTCTGAACCCCGTTCAGGTGGTGGTCCAGGAGGCAAGTCTACAAAGACCTTGCTCTTCTTCGTGAGTAGAGACTGAACATCAGGAGGATGGTCTCATTTAGTCTCAACCGGACTAGCAGGAAGGATCATAGACTTTTATGGGTTTCTTCTAAAATAGATGCTAGCAAAATTTTAGAAAATTTCTAAAAATAGAATGTTTGCTCCTAGGGCTCAAACTAATTTTGATTGTTTGAAAATACTTCCTGATCAGGCTGGTCCAGTCAGAATCATCAAAAGATCAATTTTTCTCTGGTGGGTCTATTCTGTTTTTTCATAAACTAAAATGGGAGCTCTAAGGTCATCAATGGAGGTTGCTCAACTACCAGGTGTCGGATTCAAGGTCTCAAACACTGCATAGATTGAGATATGGTGAAAAATGCTTGAGGAACGAAGAACAAAGGAGGGGAATTGGAAAATCTTGAAAATGGTGAAATTTTGTCTAACTCTGGAGAAGCTAGGCACCCTAGTTCAGTCAAAGTGCCTAGTTGTTCATGCCTTAGCCACATTTTTAGTCTCCGGAAGTTGATGCACAGCCAAAGGTGAATGCAGTTGCCAGGTGCGGAGCGGTTAACGGAGAGCGAAGCAAAACTTGAAAATCACGGAAATATTTCTAACACTGGAGAGTAAAGGCGCCCTTGCTAGCCAGGGACGCCCATCTTTTCAAGGCCTCAGATGCTATTTCTAGGGTTTGTGCTTCCAAGACATTGTTGCTCAGAATCCTTCTGGCTTCGTAGTGAATCTATTTGCAAGTCCATTGGATCAATCGGTCAGTCGGAATTTTGGATCGAATGGAGAAGTTTCATCAAACTAGCATACTGGAAATTGTGAAAATCATCAAAAATATTTTATGTTTGGGAACTTTGGGCGCCCCAGGTAGCCAGGGGTGCCTAGGGTTTTGGAAGGACAGATTCAGTTGCTAGGGTTTGCTAAGATGCTCATCTTCTTCAGAATTTTTCCAACTATCCAGTGGATGTCTCAGCCAGTTCATCAGATTCTTCAGTCACCCGCAGTTGCAGATCAAATGGAGGATAGAGCATGGAGGGACAAATTTGAGAAATTGAAAAACATCCAAAAAATGAACAAGTCTAGTAAGGATGGGCACCCCAGGTAGTCAGGGGCACCCAAGCTTTTGAGGAGCTAAAAGTGGAAATTAGGGTTTGTCACCTCCAACAAGTTTTCTTCAGATTTGAACCGGCTCTTCAATGGAATCATCAGTGAGCTCATCAAATTTGTTGAGCACCAAATATTGCAGATTGAACAGAGGGGTAAACTTGTGCAAAATGAAAATTCAAAAGAAGGATTGAAAAAAAGAACAGAAAAAATCTAACTTTGGAGGAGTTGGGCACCCCAGCTAGCCAGGGGTGCCCAAGCTTTTTACCCCCTAAACTTAGTTTTTAGGATTTATAGCATTTAGAATATCTTCCTCAGAATTCTCCAAGCTATCCAACGAATCTAGCTGTCAGTTCATCGGGCCAGTCAAGCATTCGGAAATGAGAATTCATTTGAAGGATAGAAAGTAGTGTAAAATTGAAGAACATGAAAATGGCTATCACTGGATAGTAAAGGCACCCTAGGTAGCCAAGGGCGCCCAAGATTTTGAGGGCCCAAAATTAGTTTTTAAGCAGTTGCAACGTCCAGTACAATTTTCTCCAAGTTGATCAAGCTCCACAACGAGATCATCGGTCAGTTCACAGGATTCATCTGGTGTCAGGAAATCAAGATCAAACTGAGGTCAAAATCAAGTAAAATTTGGAAATTTTAAGAAAAATGGCTAAGTTTGCCAAGTAGAGTTGCCCAAATTTCAATGCCTTCGATGAACTTGGCTCAGGATTGGCTTCAAATATTTAAAGTTGGAGAATAAAGTGTTTTTCTCCTCAAAACCTATTTCAGAAGGCCTTTGCATTCATTACTTACATCTTGTTGTACCCCAAAATTAAAATTTTTGTTACACTTAGACATTTTGAAGAAATGAGTAAAAGTCTTGTTAAATCAGTCAAAAAGGTCAAAATTTGGGTGTGCGTGTCTTCCATGAGGGGTTAAAACGTAAAATTTTCAAAATCTGACAATTTGGGTCTGCTCAGAGCGACCTAATCTACAAAACCCAGATCTCAGTTTTTCATCCCTACTTTTTAGGAAAACTGCTATTTTTAGAAATTTTCTAAAAATAGTAACTTTTTTTGGGTTTTTCTAGGTTTCTTTTGAAATGGATATTGGCAAAACTTTCTAAAAATAGAAAGTTGGTCCGATAGGGTTCAAACTGATTTTGATTGGCTGAAAATACTTCCATATCAGACTCGTGCAGTCAGAATCTCAAAATAATCAGTTTTTCCCTAGTGGGTCTATTCTGCTTTTTCAAAAGCATATCAGGAGGTCCGAAGTCATCAATGGAGGTCAGGTGGCTGCCAGGCGTCACACTCAACACTCATGCGTTCAACAAAAGGTGAGTTAGAGAGCAAGCACGAAGAACGTAGAAGAAGGTGAAAACTGTGAAAAAATTTCTAACACTGCTTGTCATGGGCGCCCCAGGAGAGAATAGGCGCCCATCTGTTTAGGGCATTAAAAGTTGAAATTAGGGTTTAAGCCTCCAATCAAAGTTGCTCAGTTCTCTTCCAGCTCCGCAACGAATCCAACGGTGCAGTCAACGGATCATCCAGTCGCCCGGGATTCAGAGCTGAACAAGGAAGATCCAAACAGAAGTCAGAATGAAAAACATGAAAATTATCAAAACTTGACTAAGTATGGGAACTTTGGGCGCCCCAGGTGAAGAGGGGTGTCCAGCTTTTTGGAGCACCTAACTCAGCAGTTAGGGTTTGTGAATATGCTCAATCTTTTCAGTATTCAGCCAGCTTCGCAACGCCTGTCTCCATCAGAGCATCCGATTGTCCAATCTCCGGCAGATTCAGATCAAAGTGGAACATACAGAATGGAAGTTTGAAAAGGAAGATGAAAATCAAGAAAATGGTTAAGTATGGAGCAAATGGGCGCCCCAGGAGAGAAGAGGCGCCCAAGTTTTCAAAGGCCTAAATAGATAAATTTGCATATGTAGCTCTAACGTGATTTCTTCAGAGTTGATCAGGCTCTCCAACAAGATATTCAGCACGTCAATCAGAGTTTGCAGTTGCCATATATGAGAGGCTAAATAGAGGGTTGGATGAGAGCTAAGAATTGAGATTCAAAAGCAAACATGTGAAAGTGAAAAATATTCTAACTCTGGTGAGTTTGGGCGCCCCAGCTTGCCAGGGGCGCCCAAGCTTTTGAAGGCCCAAATTCAACTGTTTGATGAAGTTTCTCCCAGGAGACCTGTTGTGACGTTTTTCACACATCGCCCCATTGCAAATGGGGACCCCCTAATTTTGGCTTCGCTTTTCGTTTGTTTTGTCCGTGTCTCTCTTTTCTACTGTCTGCCTTTTCGGGATTGTGCCTGTCATAGAGTTTAAACTTGAATTTTGGCCAAGTCTAGAAATTAGGGTTTCATCTTTTCAGCCAATTCAGGGGCAAGTAAAGTGAGAAAATTGAAATTTGAGCTTAACATTGTTATCAGTATGCTTCCAGCAGGTTTCCAGCCAAGTTTCATCAAATTCCAAGGTACTTACTATTTTTAGTAAGTGTGAAATTCAGGGCAATTTGTCAGTTATTTCGAGATTCCGATCATCATTAATCGATTCAGAGTAAAATGTGCCGTTTTGTATGCCAAATTCTGAGCAAAAAATGATAACTTCTACTATTTTAGCAACCGCTTCCTAAGACAAATTTCAGGTCTAGATGCGGCAGTTTTCTTGCATCATATCTCCTTTCCGGTTTTTCAAGATCCGAGGATATGTATTACGCAAGACAAGATGACCATTTTCGTGATTCAAATTCGGTGGCTGCTATTTTTAGGGTTTGTGGCGTCGAGGTTTCGGTAATGTCGTGATTCCGGAGTGGTTTTTCTGGCGATTTCAGCGATGGTGTGACATGCAAATGAGGATTCCTGTAAATTCGAAGGAATGGCGGAAGGGTGATAACGGCACCGGTCAAATAGTCGATTCACGAGCCGATCAGCAGCGGTCGCGGTGGAACGAAAGGCAAAACAGAAGTTCATTTGGTATGGCCAGCAAATTAGGTTTCCAGCTTCGAAAGCTCAAAAAGCCAGGGTAATCGTGTCAAAATCTTCAAAACCGCAAACCACCGTGACTCGGCCCCTTCGCTATCATATCATCTCACCGGTGAATTTCAGGGACAAATGGAGAATTTCATCATTTATATGTTTCAATTGGAAACGCATAAAAATAAACTCACCGGCATGCTGTCGGTGAAGGCTCACGTAGAGGATCACTTCATTCGGAATTTCAACTCCGATCGGAGCTTGGGAGCCATCAAAACAAGAGCTTTATCATTTATAGTAAGCCACCTTCAACAAAGCATAAATATGTAGACTAAAAGTAGCAAGCACGACAAGTTGATAAAGTTATGAGGATGCTGGTGTTTAAAATTTCAAAGCCATTCTGGAAGCCCGGCAGCGAGAAAATTCCAAGAGGCTTACTATAAATAAGCAAAGGACATGAGGGCGTGCTTTGGTGCAGGGTCAGTAAAATGCGCTCAAAGTGAGAGGAGGGTCAACAAGGTCAAACATTCTTATCCTCCTCCACTAGTAAAATGCGCCCAAGGCACAGTGAGTCAAAGAAGTCAATGATTCTTATCCTCCTCAAGGGCTAAAATGCGCCCAAATGCATGCACATGAGGACAAAAGTTGGAAGTTGAGGAGTCACTTGAGAAAAACATTCAAACTTTATCCTCCACCACCCTCCATTTGCGCCCATCCCTCTCATGTAGCAAATGCGCCTAACAAGAAGTCAAGGCTGGCCGTTGGAAATGTGTCATCCTTCACACATGCTGAAATGCGCCCACCTCATAAGCAAGTTGCTAAAAAATTTCTAAGTATAAGTTTCATCCAGCAAGGGGTATGAAATGCGCCCAAGGAGAGAGGGGGTCAAAGCAAAGTCAACCTTTTTTTTATCCTCCACATAAGAAATGCGCCCAAAGCTGCCAAGTGAAGACAAAATAAGGAAGGCAAGGTGGCGTTGCATGTGTTTTATCCACCTCCCTATGTTAAATGCGCCCATGCAACCAAGGAGTCAACAAGTCAACAAAACTCATCCTCCTCTATGCCTCAAATGCGCCCATGTTTGGATTGTAAGTAGTAAATGGAGGTGGTAAATGGGATAAAAGATATTCCAAGGCAGGGTGAAAGGTAGATGAATACTCCAAGGCGTGATTTTAAATCTCCATCTCCTTCAAGTAATATGCGCCATGCAAAGAGGGTGATTGAAGTGTGTTGGGCGTTGAAAATGCTAAGGAGTGTTGAACATATTTCTAAGGCGTGATTTTAAAATTCCCTCTCAAAGTGTGATATGCGCCTAAGGTTATAGGTGTTGGAGATTTTTCCTAAGGCGTTGAAGGCGTGATATGTGTTAGAAAATATTTGAAGGTGGTGGGAATGAAATGGCAAGTGCTAGGCGCCTCAAGTAGAAAGTGAAATATCGCCTAAGTGTTAAAAATTTCTCTAAAACGTTGGGGCTTCAAATGAATATTTTTTTTCAAGTGTGAAATAAAATCCAAGATGGCTAGGGAAATAAAATGTGCCAGGCGTGAATAAAAAAAAATTTCTCGACGGAGTTGATGATTTTCCCATTGGCAAACTAGTAAAATTTTCCAGGGCAAAATTTTCAAAGTTTTTCAAGATGATTTAAAAATTTTCTAAGGCATGGAGTATTCCCTTCCTCTAGAAAATATGCCTAAGTCTGGTGAGATGGTGAATTTTCCCGAGGTCAGAGTGAATTTTGCCAGTGATGAAGTCAAAAGATGTTGGCAGTGCAGGAATAAAATTTTCCAAGTCAGAGCAACAAGAAATTCTCAGAGGGGATCAAAGAATGAGAATAAATTTCACAAGAGAATATTTTCTAAGGTTCAAAATTTAAAAAATCAAATGAACCCGTTCGTTGGGTACCCATGAATTCGACGCGTTCTGGAGAAAATTTTCTTCTGGGTATCGAAGATTGTTGATGAGGAGTTGATTTTAAAGCCTTCCATGCTTTGCTACGGCCTTCAGGATGGATATTTGTGATTGGCGCCAGGTTGATAAATTTCCTAAGGGAAATTTGAAAATTTTCTAAGGCAAGTGTGAAGAAAATGTATTTTCAAGGTGAAATCCTCCAGACGATGAATTTGAAAGAAACTAGTGTGAATTTGCTTCAATCCTTCATGAAGATAGTTTTCTTGAGCCAGAGATGAACAAAATCAAAGTTGCCAGAGCTCCAGCAGGTGGAATGAGTTTCTTGAAGATGCAGTTGAAGATGATGCGTCCTCGAGGATGATGAAATTTGTCTAAGGCATGAACTTGAACACAAAGTTGGCGATGAGCGCTTGAAAGTTGGAGCGTGAAGATCAGGTAAGTAGGTTGAAATTACATTATGAAGTGTTCTAATCCTCTTCTCGCTTGTTTTGCAGGAGAAATGTTGAGGCCAGATCAAGCGATGACCTGAAGTGATGAAGCAAGATGATATCACAACCTTCCTTCGGAGGAAGATAAAATTACAAGTTTCAATCTCGAAGGAGAAAAGGTTGCAAGAAAATGGCTAAGTGTTGAGACCTAGTATAACTCAAAGTGACGAAGATGAAGACCCTCAAGTGGAAGAAATCAAAGAACAACGCCAAGAAAGAAGATCGAGAACAGTGTGAACGCGTCTACAAATGGAATCTTCTAGAAGGATGATGGTGGACATTATGGCACATTTATTACCCCACTCTCCTCGGTGGCGGTTTTTAGGGCAATATTATTTAGGGCTGAGGTGGCACGATTCTGGCCACTCTATTGATTGTAACCCTAGCCGTCCTTTGGGACTTGGCTAGCTATAAAAGGGAGAGTCCCCCTCATTTGTAATGGATTAAAAAGTAGACAGTAGAGAGGATCAGGGTAGAATTAGAGTAGAGGGACAACTTAGAGTAGCTTAGAAGTAGATTGATAGTGTAGTTTGGAGAAGAAAGAAAGTTTTCCCTTTGAAAACTTTTGAGGAAATTGTTGTGTAACACATTTTATGATAATAGATCTTTTCATTGATGATGGAATTCGTCTTGTCATGAAATGCCTTAAAGGATTTCTTCTTCCTTTAAATCCAAATGACGAATTTCATGCCAAGTAGCTTACTTGATTGTGTGTGAGTGTTTTATTGAGATAACCGTTTATTCCATACCACTAAGCGGCTTATTGATTGATAAGTCGCCTTAGTAGTCAGAAATTTGGACATTGCTGTGTTTAGCCCGGTTGTGGTTTTACATCACTTTATATCGCGTTGTTCGATGGTGTATGTATGTTAAACTATAACTTGAATACCTTTTGCTATCCCCTTTGAAGATTGCACCGATTTTGCTGAGGCTGTCCGACGGAGGCTAGGTGAAATCCGGTTGAAGTCTATTGAAGTGAAGCTCCACATATCCTGCATTTAGAATAGAATATAAACTTCTTAGGCCCTACACCCTTTTCAATTCAGTACTTTCTGGTTAGAATAGGAAACCCGCACTTCATAGATAAATCTTTCGAGCATTTGAATCCCTTTCTCCACTGCCGAACAATTCTGTAAGTCCCCTTGAAATACCAGCAAATCACATCGAGCCAAACTGAGCCTATTAGCATTAAAGGAACCTTGGAGTTGAACGCATGAACTTTCTTGCAATCTTAGCATGCGGAATACTTTGATCAAGAGAGAATAGGGAAGCCATTGGCAACTTTATTCTGCGTTGGTGCGGTCACGAAAAACACATCAACAAGACCCCTCTTAATATCTTCTAAACCCATAGCGAGCATAACCATGATCCAATCGATGCGGATCACGGTTGACAAGATCATCGTAGAAGAGGTTAATAATGAAAGAAATTAAAAATATTCTAAGTCCTTGAAGGATAAGAAACCTGGAGAGGTTGTGCACTGATGATTTTGAAGGATCAAACGAAGTTTTCCGCCAAAGACGCCTTCAGAACAATCTTCTCAGAACGGGTCAGGCTCCGTGATGAATCATTTAGCTCGCTCATCAGATTAGTTTGTAAGCCGGAAATCGAGGTCAAAGTAGGGGGTTAAAGTTGTGTAAAGTTGAAAATATCAAAAAAATGGCTAACACTGGGTGAAGTGGGCGCCCCTAGCCAAGAATGGCGCCCAACTTCCCATGCCTTAGTAAAATTTTCATGGTTTTCAAAGTTTCCAACTTTGCAAGAGGATGAGGACGTCCAAGTTCATTGAACAGCTGATTTTAGGGTTTTGAAGATAAAAGCAAAAGAAAGCAGACCTATTTCAAACCCTAAGTCTATTTAACACCTCTCTTCAATGTAATTTTCATTATTTTTGTAGGTAGCATTCAAAGGAGAAAGTTGGAGCAACAAGTTTGAAGTGATATTTTATGATTCAAGAACTCAAGTTTGCTGATTCTTCATCAATTTTTTTTACACCAGCAGCATAAGGCCTTGCTTTTTCAAGCTTTTTCATCCAGAAGATCAAATTTTTCAAGAAGAAGGCCAAGATTTTCAATTTTCAACCATTTGGGTCTTATCATCTCATTCTTCTGAAGAAATTTTTGAGAACTTCATCAAGTTGCAGCAGCTGCTTTTTGCTTTGCATGTCAGTGAAATCCTCAGTGCATTCAATTTTCAATCATCTGGGTCCTCTCAAATCAGTCTTCTGAAGAAAACCCATATCACAGCTTTTTTCAAGCAAATTTCAAATTTTAGGGTTGGCTGCTTTTTCGATCAGCCATCAGTGTTTTTCAAATCTAATCAACTGGGTCCATTTCTAATTGTATTTTGAACAAAACCCAGATGCCAACTTTTTTCGTGAAAATTTGAAGAAATTAGGGTTTGCGCTTTTTTAGTCTAAATTCAAAATTTTCAAAAACGGACGATCTGGGTTGTCTTACAAAGAAATTCTGAGCAAAACCCATATCTTAGAATTGTTTTTCAAAAATTTGCCCATTGAAGGAATAAAAATCAGCATTCTAAAAATAGTAAGTTGCTCAAAACTTGTCTGAACATAGGCAAGTTTATAGTCATTCTTCAAGGTTTCCGAAATGGAGTATACTCCCAATGTTTTCAAGACTGAATCAACTCTCTATCATGATTACATCAAAACCGCTGAGACGGATTTGCATCACATTAAGTCGGTGTTTGATCTACACGCTTTGGAGAGCGCAGGCAACACTTCAATCAGAAACCTGGGACACTCTGGACTTCTTGCAGCAGCGTCTATTCCTTTTTCAGTTTAGAGTCTCGAGTTCGTAATCGCTTGCATCAAGCATTACAACCCGGCTACAAGGGAGATTCAATCAGTTGATGGCATATTGATTTGCAGTTTGAAGCCTGATATGATCGAGAAATGTTTTTCCATTCCCCCATGGCCTGAAAGTGTCACTATTTCAAAGGGTGAATGTGAGAGGATATGGGAAATGCACAAAGACAAATATAGCAAGAAGATTGCACAGAAGTGGATGAAAGAGAAGCATAAGACTTTGCCTAAGAACGTCGGGCGAGGGGAGTTCAAAGATGAGATTTCTATCATAATCACCTTGCTCAATAGGGTCACTGGACAGGAAGACGCTACCAAGTTTCAGCCTTGGATGTTTTACGCCATACCCCACATCATGAAGAAGACTGCGTTCTATGATTGGCCCACCTTAATCAGTGACAACTTTCATCAGCAAATAACAGAATACTTCTAGTTTCATGAGTTCCATATGGTTTCTTACCTAGTCTACCTAGTGGCCTATCAAGGTCAATTCAGAGGGTTGAACACCGAGGGATCATTGAGTGTACACCATATCTACAACTACTATCCCTAGTTGGAATTCACGAAGTCACTGCATCACTACAAGAGAGTGAACGAGGCTTTTCTGATGTACACAGTGCGGGACCTGGACAATGAATTGCACGTCCGTATCTCTTTAGTTGCCAGGGCAGCGATGGCGGAGTGGGCAGATTGGTTCATACAATTTCCTACTTTCACCTATCTCAGGGTCGATGGCTATTCAGGTGCCCCGCTCATGCTACGTCAAGGTATCCAAGGGTTCGAACAATCAGTGGCTGAAGTAAAACCAAGGCATGAAATCATCATTGCTGATTTAGACACAGCCTATGGTTCAACGGTTTCAAAAGAACACAAGAGGAAGATCCTTGCTTGGAGAGAGCGTCATGTCTTCATAGTTAAAACTTCACGAGGAGGATATCACGAGGAGTTTGTGCCTCTGAGGACAAAGAGATTGTCCAGAAGCTCTTCTTTCATCAATAGGTTTGTACGGAGATTCCCTCTGGTCTGATCTTGAAAGAGATGGATTTCCCTCGTCCGGGCTGATGAAGTGCAAGCTCAATTTTAGAGTGTTATTCGCGGCTATGATAGTAGCAACTATCTGAGTTAATTGGCGGAGATAAAGATCCACCTTACCACGCCGTCTCCGGCAAGATTTGAAAAAGCGGCCAATGAGGTCGAAGATTTCCTGAGATCAATTGCAAATGGAGAAGATATCTTGGAAAAACGCAATTTTGCTATTGATGGGATAGATGCACCGAACCGGGACATAGTTTCCTACTTTTTAGCGAATGTCCTAGAGATTTAAAGCAACTTTCTTCTAGAAGCTTTCTTTCCGCTTTCTTTCTATTCTTGGAGCAATTCTTATCCATTCTTTGAAGAAGAGAAAGAAGATAAATGCAATAGTTGGCGTTTCCCGCTTTTTCTGCTTTCTTAGGTGTTAGATGTTATCTTCTTTCTAGATTTAGAAATAAAGCTTGCTTGCTGAGCAAGCCCTAGATTGTGAAAGGAAGGAGATTTTAGGGTTCCTTACTCCTCTGCTTGCCTATAAATAAGAGCCTTTTCTCATTAGTTTTCTTCAACCATGCTAGTGATAACAAAAGGCTGAGCCTATTGTGCCTTCTATTTGTTATTCAAGTGTTGTTCAATTGTTTT